>DVQP01001598.1:0-14970 GCA_018231745.1 Danaus eresimus
GTATATAATAAAAATAATTTAGACTATATAGAATAAATATATAAAGCTACATATGTACAAGCGAATGAGGTGCTTCCAAAAAAAAACCTTTAAGAGACAGTCAAGCTTTCGTCATCGATTTGTCTCTTGATTGTTTTATCATAGCCTTATTGAATGTCACCGTTTATCCAGACACATATAGATTTTCGTTATCATCCTTAGAAACCTAAACTTAAAACTTGTATTCTATCCTACTGAGCTATCGAGCTCCGTAGGTCATATCAAATTAGTTTTTCATTTTGTTAGTCTTTACTACGCTAAGTGAATTGAACTGGCCACCTCTCATCTTGTTCTGTTTGTGGAGAACCCTACATGTTCGTACGATCATACAATAAAAAAAAATATTACAATTATATCAAAACGTAACCATAATAAATATATGTATGAGAACTATCAAATAATAATTTTTGTCACACTCTAATCATATTCAATTAAAGCATATTAAAATCATCGTAAAGCCAAACAGGAAAATATATAGCCATGAAGGACGCCGCCAAATAATTATTATAATTTGATGTCAATATCGATTTGATAACGGAAAAAATATCGGAAAAATTTTATAAATGACAAAAAATATTACAGAAATAATTATTTTTATTATTACGTATGATTATTGCTCTTGGACAATAGTACAGATGTGACCATCTTATTGTGAGCCGCTCCGTCAGTCACCTGTCGAAGTCAGCCAGGCTAGTGAGGAGGTCGCATACTGATGATCTTGTGTCATTCTAGAATGGTCATGAAAAGGTTATACCGAGTCGATGGCGGGAACACAAAAGATTACCTCGTGTGTCAGAGGCGTCACGTTCTCAGATGATTGTCTATAATTAGAGGCGCGTATTAAATAAATTAAAAGGTAGATTTTGGTAGCGGATGTTGGTATGTCAATGTCAAATTGACATGTATTGAACATGTCTGAGGTGAATCGAATGTAATTATGAGAGACCTTAACCGTCAAATGATTTGAGTACATTTATCATTATTATTTTTTTGTTATTACAACGTTATAAAACTAATATGTAATAATTATTGTTGTTCTGTTGAATGCGTTTTCGGAACGCATTACTGAGATTAAAACACGGAAACCAAAACAAAATTGATGGCAACGCAGACGTTAATATCGTTAGAGTACTGCCAAGACTTTCCATTAGTACGACAAACAATTCGTTTCAGTTTCGAATTGCTACTAATTACTCGATGCCGGAGAGACGATGTATCGATTAAATTGAAATTGACAAAACATCAAAGACGGCACCACAGATTGACTAATAATGAACAAGCCATTGGATCTGTCGTGAGAACTCGTAGCTTGGATGCTTTTACAACTCTTCAAATGAGGCCATTAAAATAGCGTATTTGTTTTACATATCTATCACAAACATGTTTATATAAATAAATAAATAAACATTATATTCACATCACTTTCTCTTAGAAAATATCGAGATTTCAATTTAAAAGTAATAACCAAGTTGCAAGTCTTCGAAGCGAGGAATATTTTACAGATAATTATAAACAAACAGTAATATAATATAGTAAGCACTAAAAACTATAACGTTATATAAAAAAAACTATTTTCTTATATGCATACTTTAGTTTGTGCACTAACTTTGTTTGATCGGAACATGTCTGTTGGATTTCCATCTCAGTTTTAGTGGCCCGCCCTTAAAGCGCGACTTTTACAAGCGATGGAAGAAATCCACCCATTTTGGATTCGTCACGCAATTCGTCAATCAATTCTTCGTCACCGCTTACGATATAGTCTCCACTAAATTAAATGTCAATTCTGTTAAAAAAAATCCCCTTTGCGTTCGCCGCTCGCATATTAATTCCGATAAAATTAATAACGATGACAAATTCATTAATTTGAATTGCTTTTAACTGGTTTCTAAACTGTTAATAGATATTACACAGCCTCGTATGATGCATGTTTTGATATGTTTTAACTAGTTTAATTTTGTCCGTCCACGTTTATAAATACGGAAAGAGCAGGATTTTTGCACGAAATTACTAGATAATTACAATTGACACTGCCCGTTATGATTTTAAATGAAAGACAATTAAAAATTTTTACTTGATCTTAATTGACACAACGAGTAAAGTCGTACAATGTAAGCTAGTTGAAATCAGTTTGGTAACAAGAGACACTGACGGTAGGTATTTTTTCGAGCTAGCGATGCCCCTAAGCGACAAATAAATCGATTCACCACGTATTACGAATAACATCAATTAAAACATTCTATGTCCATCTCTAGAGCCACAAATTGTGCGTGGATAAAGATTTTATGGAATCATTAATATTTATTTCATAGCTGTTCCTAAAACTATGAGGTTTCTATTGCACAACAACACTTTTACAATGAACTACACACACAATTTCCCAATATATATTACCAGTGATATTATTTTCGTTAAAAAATTTACACTGTTACGTCGTGAATATAAAGTACTAATTATTAATTAACACCGAAGCAAAAAAAAAGACAGTTTTATCAAATGAGTAACGTTAAATTAGATACATGTAGAATTTGTCTTCAGTCGAGTAAATTACAAACTTGGGAATCTAAGTCTTCTGCCACATGAAAGTCCAATGTCAATGTACTGGTTATAAACATGTAATTGTGTCTATCTTATCATCTTTTTAGACAATGCGTGCTCAGTCGGATATTTCCACGAGTGTATGCTGTGTCCACCTACCGGAAAATTACAAAGAAAACCTTGCTATGTACAACAATGAATCAGATATAGAGACGCCATTGGTTGCGACAAAACCATAGGCCGTTGCGTCCGCGATGTTTAGTTCAAATACATATAGCTTATGTACATCGAAGTAAATAAGTTACCGTCGGTATCATCGTACACGCCGAGGCTAGCGAAACGTGCAATTATATTTGCTTATAATTTAACACATTTTAAACCAAATTAAACCTTATTACAATGATTTAAAGTGCTGACGTTTATAATGAATTCGTATTGTTGTCTTTGTTTTGGTGTCAGTGGTTATGGTTTGTTAGTTACATTACTTAACTGTCGGAGGTTGCGAAATGTCTCAGCTATGTGACGATTTACGGATTTACCCTCAATCTACTTCGTGTCGAAACGAATGCTCAGATCGCTTGCAAAAATACATTTAGTGGGCTAATTATTGAATTCGGTCAATAGTATACAATGTGTCTTTGAATGTCTTAACTTTAATGTAAATTAACATCAACTAAAATTACGTTGCCACATTTATAATTAGAGTCGCAGTAGCGCAATTTAGATGTGTAATGTGATAGGTACGTAACAGTCCCGACGGAGAGACTTTTTATAATGTTATTAAGTCATTAAACTCACTATACAGCCGCCATTTTGTCCATCTTTGATTTTACGGTTGTCATATAAAAATTGGTACAGTTTGTAAGGTTGTAATAAGAAACGAAATCAAGAAGTTTAAAGCACATTTTGATTATAATATCGCGAATTTGTACTGTTCCAACAATTTCAATTTACCTTTGAAGTTGCATTTTAATTGTATGTCACGGCTAATTTTCGTAACCAGCTTACATTCTTGTCAAAATTCATCAAGAATTCGAGTGATCCCAAAGAATGGAATTTGAGGAAAAAAGTCCGTCGCTCCCCTTAAGGCTGAAGGTAGTTATTATGCAAATCCACAGTCGAGGGGGCCATCTTTAGATATGCGCTGGTCGAATACCAACACACATACATTAGATTTGTGAACTTTCATCATGACAACTAGAAAATATTTTTTTTAATTAAAAAAAAAAATATATGTCAAAGCGACGCCGACAAAAATATCATTCAGCCATCACCAAGAAGTTTAATTATTTTTGTAGAATAATTAGAAGCGGCAATTAAAATGCAAATGAGGACGATGTTTGTTTAATTTTATTAATGTCAAAGTAAGGTCGTATTAAATTGTCAGGGCATCCATCTTTTTTAATGTCTCTTACGACGTTAGCTATAATTATGTCCGATTCTATAAATATTTCGTAAATTACACGCCACATAGATCGGCAAGTCTATAATTTTGAGGGCGGTGTCGGAATGTCAAAAATTTCGCCCGAGATGTCGACTAGAATGCTCTCACAGACTTATACTTAGCGATGAATGTGACGCCCGGGGACAGGACGTATTAAGAACAATATAATATAATAAATATAATAAATAAAAAAAACAGTAATTCTACGCCTACTTTCTATAGTGAAGATAGCGCAGCGATGCAGAGAAGGGTAAAACACATCTAATAAAAATGGCCACATAATTTCAAATGTTGTACGACCGCTAGTCGCAAGTCTCTGTGTCCGTTCCGGCGCACGCGCATCTGAATTATTCATGGCCAGTTGTAATTAAATGTCTTGCTGTGTAAAAAGCACTGACACCTTCCTGTGATGCCTTGGGGTGCCAACGGACGATACTCGGAGACTCCAGAAACTAAATTACAAGAACATTCGTCATACATTTACATGTGAATTATAAACGGCACACTTATCAAAGACGTTGTGGCCAACGCTTTATATTTAAAATCATTAAGTATATGACCATCAGCACGCATGTGACCACCAAAATATATTAATTAAAACCAGGTCATTCTGTACACATTGGAGTAAATAACATTTTTAACTAGAAAAACCTTTAAAAGAAAGATAAAGCATAGTAATTACTCTTTGAGGTAAATGTTGTGCGCGTGAGTTAGTTAAATGTCAAGTACAGACAATATTTCCTATCTAATTACGTGTTTTTTTTTTATATATAGTGCCGTAGAAAATCGAATGTATATAATAGTTTTTTTTTATTATTTTCAACGTTTGTGTGTACGCCATGAATTCAATGCTTACTGACCGTTTGGAATTCGTGAAAAAAGTCTTCTGTAACCGACTCACGTCTGATGTCTGCTATGTCTTTAACTGTTTAATTATTAATGATTTAATTACAATAACTGAACCCGGGATCAGATGCTACCCTGTAATCTTTCGCAATTTTAGCTAATCGTTCTAATTCGAGCTGACCATTACTTGGGACCTCTCAAACGATATGTTCTTGAGACATTATGTATTATCCATAGCAACGCATCGAGACCAAACTGTGTTGGTTGGATTTTTCGACAAGTATGAACTTATGTGATAATACTAGGGCGAGTGAAAGAAATTTGATAATTCGCGGTTAAGAAAACGATCGTTTTAATAATAACCTGCTAGCAAAGTTTTAAATTATCAACAGAAACTAAAAGCGATGGAGACGATATTACTACATGTTATTTCATTTTAACATTGTAATTACAAAATGGTAAATATATTTAAACTTTTCTAAAATTTTCTAGTATTTATATATGTAGATTATATGAGTGTAAATTATCTAGATGATTTTAAAGGCTGGGATAATAAAAATGTCGAGTCAACAGCGACTCCATTGTCCTGATGTAAGTCATTTATCAAAAGCCCGTCAAAATCTAATTGTCTCTCCTCGCTAACCGCACTCTGTGACCGTAATTACGCCCTTATATTTTTTTCACAAAGAATCAAATCTTAAAATTTTTTGTTAACACTATTTAAAGAAACCGATTTGTTAAAAAATCTCAAACGTTTTCCTGTTTCGATTCATCGAATTATATATTTTCTTAAGTTGTCTTATTAAAAAATATATTAATAGTTTTTGACAATGTACGAAATTTTATATAATAATGTCTTGTATTGAAAATGTATGTTATTGAAATGGAAATTTCGAATTTCATATTAAACCTGTTAGCTTTCTTAAACTATGGCGATTTTTTCTATAAAATCTAAGCTTTCTCTCCATGGATCAGGTAAAAGTTTATCCCACAGACAAATTGTTATCCATTATATGAAATTACACGGTATCACTGTTAATTCATAGGCGTTCCTGTAAAGCAATACAGGGGTTGAAAGAGGCGTCTGTGTTTAGCTACCTTAAACTTAACTAACCCATTTCCGTTACTTCGTCTGTATACTAATCAAATTTTATAAATGATTTATAATATCTCATTCAAGTTAAGCTATTGTGAAAGTTTAATTAAGTAAAATGTTTATTTTTTATGTATCACACAAATATATATGCACAAGTATTTAGACAATAGTTTTAATACACAAAACAAACAACGAAAATGTTACAATGGTGTACATTATAGAAAAAAAATATCATATATTTATATACAATGGATGAAAATAAATCGTTTTACAAGATATCAAAATGTAATTTGTTGTGTTATTGTGAACTATCGATCACTCTGTTGGACGACTGTAATTATGGAATTAGCTTCAGGTAAGACCCTTCTTATAGACCGGGATCTCCTTTGAGAAGTTTAGGTTAGCTTTGGTCACTATTAATGGCATCACATCACTACTTCTGTCAGATTTGACAAACAATATTTGTATATAAAAAAAGGAACATGTACATATATTTTGACTTATTACTTAATACCACTTAATTTATTAACTTTTTATTACTAGTTAATTAGTAATTAATAAAAGTAAATATATAAAATTATTTTAATCCCCTATTCTGTATATAAAAAACACATGTCTAGCATTTAAAAAAAAATATCGCATTGTCATTTGAAACAAGCAATTCTTTACGGTTCTTGGACACGTAATATAATTAAAAATTTGAACATTAAAATATATATAATTGCAGGGAAAGCTGTTATTCCGTCACTATGTTAAGAGAGGTACCTTGGATTTACTACATTAATTGAGCATTCGGATGGAAACCGTTCGGAGACGATACTGTGTAGTATTAGTAGTTAAGACGCTTCCACTATCGTTAATTGGATATACTATTACGGCTATTATATAAACTATTACGGATCTATATATACGGATGTAGATCCGTAAAAGTATAGATTATATTTATAGATATAATAAATGCGCATAGTGACAAAAGGCTAAGGTAATATAAAAATAATAATAAAAATAAAACTTACTTATCAGTTATACTAAGTCTTTTGCATTTTTTCGAATAACAATTTGCATAGACGTAAGATTAAATTAGATAATTAATTTTAAGATCGAAAATTTTGATAACGGCGTGAAAAGTTAAATTTCGTTGATGAAATATTTTTAGAAAAAACATATAACAATTTGCAACTACATAAGTATTATAAGAACAAGAGACATCACTTAAGCAACACTGCTATTTTAACCCCGTAGCTGTTAAGCACGTCACAATAATGCCTTAATGGTAACAAACATTCTGAAAACATTAAATCCTTGTTCGCCCGAACTAATTGCTACATTCTGTCAATAAGTATTATAAAATATCTAAAAATAATCACGATAAATAAACGCATGCTGTTATAAAAAACGCTTTCATAGTCCCAACAGAAATAGAACAAGAATTGACAGATGACAAATAGGAGCATTAGCACGCCGGTCATGGCACCCAGACGACCAACATAAAATGACATCCGGAACACTAAACACTTTCTGAATGTGGTACTATAACACAAACAAACAACGAAATGAGAGTTCAACGTTATATGGACGGCAATAGTAAATATTTCTACTGAGCTAAATGTGATAAAATACATCAAGACATTGTCGTTATGAGGAGATAGATAGATTATAACTGATGGCGGCAATACATTCCTTTGAACAATGAGATAAAAACGTATGCTTTGTATACAAGTGTCGGGCGGAACGAGCGGCTGTTAAAGCATATTTAATTAAAGCAAACGTGATTAATATTAAAATAGAACAAGAAGGAATACAAGGAAAGGCTGCATACATTATATTCGAATAATTTTATTACAATTACAGATAAAATAAAACGTAAGAGCACCTATTTAATCTGTGGTCATTCATGGTCCGCTTGAGACAAAGGGCAGAAATGTTGACCCTTGAGTGTATGGGTGTGTCGGGCTTAAATTTTCGCATTGACAGCCGAAACGGCCCTTAGGGTTGGAGCTCGGTTTTAGTGCCTTTATTCGTTATGGCTAATGCGGATTGTACTTTACGAGCTGTACTGTTATTTGCGACCTTTGAGGGCGTACGACTAAGTAGTATGATATTAGCGAAGGGTTTTATTCTTACCGAATTGTTTTGATGGAAACATTGTTACGAAAGCTGCTCTTAAATTAAATCTATCTTGTTTAACACAATAGAATGTATATCGTATATTGATATATAATATATTTCTAAGATATAAAGCTATTATCCCTTAAGATGTGTTTGTGTTAATATACCGACATATAAATCTTCCGATAGGATACATTATGCCGTCCTTTGACGCGTCAACTATGAAATGGGATTGGCTATCAATCAAGTTGCACGAAAATTAGACTCTTTGTTCATCAGACGCTCCCTAACAAACGCTGTCCTTATAATAACTGTTTTGATTTGAGATTATTTACTCGCTTGTTATACCTTTTGTTTGATTTTATAAAAAAGATATAGGTATTGTTAATAAATTTGTATTAACATTTTTATGTTAGAAGGAATCTTTTAACTTTTTTCTGTCTGTGTGTTCTAGGTTATATCCGAAACTTCGGAATATTGACGCTGTTAGTGGCAGATGCTATGGGTAAAACTTTTTTATAATGGAACATTTACATTGACATCTTTTGAGTTAATTTTGACACTAATATCATACGATTGAAAAAAATTGCCGGTCCATTATTTTTGGCCGTTCTTAGTTCAGAATAAGAATATATATTTATAATTCAAATCTATACGAAATAGACGTAGTGCAAGATATTGGTTAATAAATTAAATTAATTTAAGCTTAGCATCTCAGGTCACGTCATTCGTAATTGTTTGTCTTATGAAACTACAACAGCTGAAGACGTTCTATGGAAATATTATATATATAATAAATAAAAATAATTAATACTAAAATAAAATTGTAATAAAAACATTAAGATACGTAAATATATAATAATAACATACTTTAAAAAACACATTCATCATACATTAACAAAATATCCGTTTAATTGTCATCAGAAATATAATTAACAAGACCAGCCCTATCAGGTTATGATTTACGAGGTCAATTCGGACCCCAGTACCAGTGGACGGTCGCTATCTGATCAAACGTGCCATAAATATCTCCTAAACTATATTTATCATGACAACGCCATACGATTTATTATTAAGAAAAATCGTTGGAAACTCGAGAAATGAAAACTAATTTATGTATATATATAATCACCTAAATATACAACATATTAATGAAAAATTACTCCGAGATACTTGTCATGAATTTCGTTATCGTTTATAAAATTTAATACAAGTAATAATGAATGTATATAGGAAAAATACACTTAATAATCAATCTGAATTAACAAAAAACAATTATATCAACGGAATAATTAATCTAAGTTAAGACGTTGTGAAGGTTTACTTCTCTTCACCGCGATGGTATCTCTATGGATAATTAGCATAAAGTCGCAAAGGGTTCCCATCACGCTCCGGTGACCGGGATACGACATTTCTTTACTTCACCATCGGAGCCCGGTTCAAACGCAATTAAACTAACGATTTAATTAACCACGGCTAACTATATACAAGTTGCAACACTTAATTTGCGTAACTCTTGATTCATGACAATACTCGTACTTTCCTTCCTACAATTTTATATATATTTTTTACATCAATCGTTGTATGAAAATATTAAATATAATATAAACGATGGTAGTGCTGTGCCAGCGGGCGTGTTTAATTAAATAAAATCAGGTAAGCTGAACTAATGAATTCAGTCGGGGACACATCACGGACTGTAATTGTGAGACCGTTTAAATGCTAATGCGACGTCTTCCTGTCCGTATGTTGTCTTATAATGCACTTATTGTGTATCATTTATAATGCAATATTAATCATCTAAATGAAACTAATATTTTTCGGATTACTACCCGTTATTTTATACTTTTAAAACTACACACTCCCGACGTTTACTTTACAGCAACCGTGATCACGGACAGAGATGTGTTCACGCATAGTAAAAATGAATACACACGAAAGTTTTAAATCTCATTAAGCATATGTATAACCTGATACATGGTATTTAAAAGTGTTAAGATTATTTTTAAATTTCTTTGCTACAAATGAAAAATGAGAGGTTTTATGCTTTAAGTATATTAATTTATGACTGAGTTAAATAGCTAAGTGCATTAGAAAATGTTATTGGAACTCATCCAAGATTGTTTTTTCCTTATTATAAAATTGTTTTACACAATACAGAGTAAATAATACTGGTATACAAAATGGTATTTCTTTATAAGTATCTAGTGGATTTAATTAAAATGAATACAAATTGAAAATAAATGTGCATCAGTTTATAAAAATTTAAAGCTTCCTTTATTCTGAGAATTTTGTATATGCTACTATGAAAATGATGACATATTAAAATTATATAAACCAATGTATGTACACATCATTTATAGAATTCAAAGTATATTTTTACATCAGATTATAAAACAAACCGTTGGTATTTCGTGATGATCAACTATATGCCGCTATATCTATGATGTATGACATTGTCATATATCAAGTAATGTCACGTCATATACAGATGCATGTAACGTCACTTAATCATGGCCGCGCGTTCGATGCCTGACGGGGTCAGAGGTTACACTTCGTGTGAACGATCGTGTGTCTACAAAAATGACATGGCTCCGTACTTATTTAACATAGGTGTATAAAGCTAGTTTTTACCTGTGGTTTCAGCCGTTAGGCTCAGACCAACTTTTACGACGCAAGAACCAAATATAATAAAGGTATTAAGTATAGCCTATGCCATTTTCTGAGAAATAGGCTATATAAAGATTAAATTCGATCAAAATGCGTTTAGTAGTTTTTGTGTGATAGTGCAACATACATTCACACATCCTCACAAACTTGGCATTAACAAAACATATTGAAGACTTCGCTTGTCTTATTACGTTTCTCGAAGGGAATGTTATATTTATTAAACATTGATCGTTTTTCTAACCATCTATATTAACAAAATAATGTTTTAGGGACATTATACAATAGAGAAAGATGAACGGACCTCACATATTAATAGTTTAAATGTATATTCATATATATGTTACAATGTAAAGGTTCTTCTTTTCCTTGCACTATATCCTAAAGCCTGTATAAACATATTTGATGGGCGATCGTAATTGACCAGTTTATTATGCTCCAATATATGCGGCGCTGACAAAGGATTAACTATGTATGGAGGCTTTGCGGGTGTAACACACTGGATAAACCCGAGAGTACACTGTACACTGATATTATTAATTTATTAGATATTATTTAGCCCTTGTTTAAATTTAATTCCTCGCAGCTATCAACCGAACAAACATATTGGTTATTTTATGTTATTTGATTTGAAAGTTATTGTATTTTATTACATATTATAGACAATGTCACATGCGACAACTAGTTTTATAAGAAACGAAATTTTCTATTGATAGATGTATTGACAGTCATAGGGTATCTACAAAATATTTTGTAATATCTGTTGCTGTATTAAAGACAAGTCTTAGATGAGTCTGTGAAGTAATTTTTTTGTCCGCCGTATCGTTAGCAAGTGTCCTCATAATCTTAGTAACGTTTCGTTACTGGCACCGCACGCCATTTTATGGACCAATATAAGTTTTTCCATTGTGCGATGTCATAAAATACTGAGACTTTGATGGTGAGTGTGAGACATTGTTGGTTACTTGTCTTACTTTCTATTATACATATTTTTTGTGGATTTTGAAAGCTTTGATGTCAGCCGATCACTGGCTTTCCTTCAAATGTTACGTCTGATTATTAAAATAAATAACTCTTTCAACTAAGTCTATTCGTGAGAAAATATTAAAAAAAAATACAGTAATCTATTAGTTTATTATGACACGTCTTTATCACAATACCGATATTGTATATTAATAAATAGTTATTTAATTTTTAGACGAAGATACATTCAACTTTAATCAGCCAAATAATAAGTATTTGCTCCAGCTAGGATCATAGTAACATTATATTTTGTAATCAATGTAAGAGACAATAATAAGGTTTTTTCAAAGATATTTCTTGATTTCTAGAAATAAATTATAAATACATAATTTGTTTAAAATATAGTACAGGTAATGTGTTATCCGCATATCGTGCTAGTGTTACGACGAGGTGAGCTTCCTTCCGTATTCAATGGAATGCTCTTCCTCGTCGCTAAGCCTTGCGTGACCTTAAATTTATGCCCCTATTTACCTACTTTATTAATTGCGTGGGCTGACATTAACAAAAAATATAAGATTAAAAATAAAAATAAAGAGAGAATTAAAAGTTTTAGTCAACTAAATCTGCGGTACAACTGTTCCGTAAATAAATCTATAGCGCTCTTACTTTGCGGTAGGTTATTGTGGAGAAAAACTTATAGCATTACTTCATCCGTACTTACAGTCGACACATGAATGTTACCTCGAAATATATCATTTGAGATTCACCCGTATACATAGGTTATAAGGGCGAATATGGCGTGAAGATAGCTGTGATGTGGTGTATTGTGTGGAACAAATGCTGATAAGAATGTATTTGTGCGGTGTGCCGCGTATCACTTTTTCTATTACGCCGTGGCCCGGCACTGTACATCAATTCTGGACATGAGTGCTATGGAGTCGGCTTTAATTGTAGATCATAAAATATGTGATTCCTTAATTTATTTCTAGAATATAATTTTTATATATATAATTCAGTTCTAAAGCTTCTCAAATGTGCAAAATTTTTTCGTTCGACCTTCAAAGAAACTACTTTAGGTATGGTAAGTTTAAGTTCAACAATATGTTTACAAGACTGGGACATAAATGACTGTAATGATGAAATTATAATATGATAAAGATCTAATTAAAACATTCTACAACGTCGACTCCATAGACGTCTCTGTTTTTGTCCGTCCGAGAGATTGTGCAACGTCTGTGTCCACAGACCGCGACACATACATATTTATAAGCTTTAATATACATTTTCTATGTATTATCTGTAATACAGGAAGCACTTGATTGTCTTAACGGTCACCTGCTTGATTTGAATCTAGTAATTGCTTGTGATACGGAGAATAATGACTGTGACATAATAAATGTATGAAACTATATTAATGTACTTGTATATGTCCGTCTCTATGTATAGGATTTGGATGGAAGGTTTTTAAGAGATTTGCTAACGCTCGCCACGATAATTAAGATAAATTTATCTTTTTTTAAAATAAAGAATAACGTCAAATCTATAGCATCTTACGCGTTAGATAATATCGTCGGTCTTATATTTTACATCGATATAGGATAAAAACGAAGCGCTCAACAAATTGATATGTCACTCGGAGATTGACAGGAAATATAAAACTTCGCCATTACACTTTTGAGAATCATCATCTATTAGTGGCAATGATCACAACATAGCCGACAAAATGTAAGATCTGACAGCTCCGTGTAACCTCGAAAGCTAATTAATAAGCAGATACAACCACTTAAGATAAGTAAAAATGTATTTTCATCCCAAACGGCACCGGATACAGATTATATCGGCATGACAAAGCGTGGCGCCAAGTAATTTGATATGGAATCGTTGGAAAGACGACTCTATATCCGATCAAAACGGATTATTATCCAATGGCTGATAACGCTGTGCTACCAAAATTAATATTCGTTTAGCGATATTGGACTATACCACATTTATGATACGTCATACGAAGCAGCATCGCTCGCTCTTAAATTATTGTTCACCGTTTGTCAGCAAAACGGACGGATCGTTTTAAAGTGATCTTTATCACGTTCATAAAGAACATATATTCGTCTGTAGCAAATAAATACGCTGGTAAGTTCTCTAAAAGCTTCATCCAGAATGTGAAGTGCAGGTATGGCTTCTGTCTCCTAAAATAAACAAATTGGTCATTCCGAGATAAGTTTTCCGCCACTTCGTATTCTGACTTATTTATATTCCGAGAAAGATGACGTCGTTTTTGACAATGTTTTATAAGTGCCGGCGTAAGTGTTCGCCGAACCTACTTTATTCAAGCATACAAAGATTCACTAACTTGACTCATATAATTACATTATTCATATTGATTAAAAAAAACATACCTCAGTGTCCTCTTCCACCGACAGCTGTATTCTTCAAACGGTTTTGTTAATAAATCCCTGTTTTTTTTTTAGAATACGAGGGCTTCATATAAATTTCCACTAATTATTTATGTCCAAATTGACATAAATGTCAAGAAACTGTCATTTTTATTAAATTATTATCTACTATACTAAAGTCTATACTCTATAATGCATATATATGAATAGAAAACTGAATACAGTCTGTTTGACGTAACACATTCAGCATGAACGATAACATTGGTAAGCCTTATCACATATCAATAGACTCTGTTAATCATTGTTATATATATCCAATGAAACGTCTTCTATCAGAGATAAGTTGTATAATACATCCTAATTAAAAAGCAATCAAGCACACTTGACACCGGTCAATGTCAAGAGTAATCCAAGATTATGCGGGTAGGTATGGTAGTGATAGCAGATTAATTTGTATTGTACGATAAAGTTGAAGCGTTTAAATTATGGAAAAAAAAAATGGTTTATTTTCATGGAAATATAAGAAATAACTTATAATATATTTTTATATATGTATTGACAAAAAATCACGATAATTTTATTAGCAGGTGGTATTCTGTGTCAACTAAAGATTTTAGGAAAAATATAAATATTTTTTTAAATATAACATTTATAATTATTAATTTTCTATATTATCAGTGTATTTTTTTGTCGATATTACGGAAAGCCGGCGTAATTCGCAGTAATGGCGCTGTCAGTCGATAGCGAAACTCTTTTTGGCGTAGGGTGTGTCACTTAATGTGTGTGTCACTTAATGTTATTGTAACACGTATTGTTGTCTTATTGGTTAATTGTAGATCAATTCACCGGCTTCTAACGTTACTTTATCCTTTATTAAT
>DVQP01001599.1:0-14966 GCA_018231745.1 Danaus eresimus
TCTCTCTCTCTCTCTCTCTCTCTCTCTCTCTCTTTTCTCTTCTCTTTTCCTTCAATTTATTTCGCTACATCCTCGAGGGGAAATGGAACAGGTATATGTTACAATTGCAAATACTTCTAGATTTCCTTGTACACACGCTTGTACTCAATGAACTTGTTAAATGTGTACAATAATGGTAATAATTAAATCCGGCAACAGAACTTGTAGAGAAAATATAATATATATGTCTATGTCTTAACTTTCTTATCATTCAGATATAAATTTTTTCTTGCGATTATTTTTTTTATATACGTGCGTGTGCATATACATATATATAATACATTGTTAGAATATAGAATTATATTTAATAGCTAACATAACAAAGCAATTTAAATATATAATAATATTATGAAAAACTTTATCTTTTCTTACAATTGTGTGGGCATTATGACACGTTCACTTTTCTCTTGACTTGTTCAATCATCCTAAGTATACTAGCATATTATCTAATTATACTCACATACGTCTTTTATAGTTTTTACAAGATCAGCCGTTTAATCTACTTATAATTGTATGTTAAGAAATTCAACTCAACATGTCTAATTTTTTTTCAATTTTCTTATATATTTAAAGTAAATTTTGTTGAAGTTGTTAAATTTCAATGTCGTAGCAGTTTCGTAGCAACTACCCGTAGCAGCCTAAGCCCTACGAATGTTTACTTCAATGATTCGCGAATTTACTAAAAATTGAGATTATTTCAATTATATCGTAGAAAAAAAAAGTTATTCTTTCATTAAATATCAATTAAAAATATAATCAATTGCTAAATATAGTGCATATTTTTGTTATTAAGTTATAAAATTCTAAACAATAGTTGACACGCTTTACATTGTCGTAATAACTGTCAAATAAAACCTACTTAAATATAAAATACAATTTCTTTTTTTTTTATCATAGAGCTCTCATAGTATAGTTTCTTATTAGATTAGATATAATACAGATTAAAAAAAGACAGAAAATAAATATTTCTTATTTCGTGCTATCTTCATTAAAATATGACGCAAGCAAAAATTGCATAAATAATAATCATATTCAAAAGGGAATATAATGAGTCGGTTTTAAATAAAGCATTATATCAAGCGAGGTCGAGGATTTGACTCGCCTGACGCTTTGCCATTACTTTTCACGCGATGTCTTCCCGCCCTGACCTCTAGCTTTGTTATTGACTTTCTATAACACAACCATTTCTTAAAATAGAGGCCAAAAAAAAAACTTCAACAAACTTGTTAGCACCGTCAAATAAGTCTATGACAATAGAAATACGCGGCCGTTAGATGAACTCTATTACGCTCTACAAAATACAAGTGATGATATGAATCAGTGAATTTATAAGTTAATAAATAAATATGTCAAAAGAAATGAACGTTATAACAATGTCTGTTTGTTATAATCGCAGATGTTAAATGCGTGTCGTGTAATGCGCATGCCCGCCACTGCGCCACTGGCGACGCGCTGCCCCCTAGCGGTGAAGTCCGCATAGTTGCGTAACAAAGCATTCGCCTCCGAACGCCGGACCGAGAACTTCCCTGCGCCGGTATGGGGAAGCGAACGACATCATAAAAGTTTCCCGCGGCGCGAGCTCGACGGAACTCACATAGGAACTGTACGGCGTACGCCACACCGCTGACAACTTACCAAAGTTTTACAAAGTTAAATGTGGTTCAAGTATAGATGCGGTTTCTTATGAAATAGTGCGTACGTTTTGAGTGTGTGTGTCCGTTGTTTTGTTTTACTCGGCCGAGGTGGTGGCGAGTGGTAGCGGTGTCTGTGGGACCGAGGTGGTGGCGAGTGGTAGCGGTGTCTGTGGGACCGCGGTGGTGGTTAAAAGGAATCGATACTGCGGTGGGAGCGGCAAAGGTAAACTTTAACTGTCCCTGTCTACTCCTTAACTGTTTCTCGTCTAAGCTAAGCTTGATTTATTCACTGTTTCATTTAAATTCTTAAAAACAAACAATTTTATTATTACATACAAATAATATATAACTATTTAGTATATTTTATTATAATATAAATCATGTATTCGATAAAGATATATTCGGAATGCCTTGCGCTCTGATCAGTCTTACATAGTCTGAAATGTCTTTGTCAGTGTGAGCTGCTCATAGTACTTTGATATAAATGTATTCACAAGTGGAATTCTCAGGAGCTGTATGTATACGTAACACACATTGAATAATTTATGTATATAGCTTATGTGAATTATTTTTACTTCCATATCCTATTAGTATATTTCATAAACATATAATCACAATCAATTCCGTCAATATATCAGGTCTGTGACAATCGTTATTTACAACTATACTAAATAAACAATATTTATTAATGGACACATTTTTAGTCGATTCAAATTGGGTTGAAGCCAACTTGTGCCATCCTAAAGAACTAGGTCATAGGAATTCTATCCCTGCGATGTTTCTGGCTACCATAGTGTAAAAATCTTAATTACTTAAAATCGTATTACATAATTTGTTAACAGCGAAAAAGTTTTTATTGACTACAATCTGATGTATCACAATGATTATAAGGAACTTATAATATACATGTATTCCTCATATTACATATTGAAGTGATCGTTCAGTACTTGTGCACACAAGTTTATCCGATTAAATACTTGATTACGTCATCAATATTTGAAAAGATTTTCGATCACCTGCTGAATGTAATGCTGTGATCAATTAGTACAAAATGTTTCGTAAGAACAGCCGTCGTCAGTCAAGCAGTGATGCTGAACGACATAATGTCAAATTACTAAGCACTTGTAACTAAATGATTATTTTTTCATATCAACTGTATTTAATTTCTGTTCAGGGTAAAGAATTGATCACAAATAATATTCATCTTTCCTCAAATAATAATTTTAATAATCTTCTAAATTATATATATATGGATTTTACGTTAATAGTAATGAATGTCATGAAAACTATATAAATTAAAATAAAAATATCATGTTTAATCATAGTAACGTAAGTTTTAATTGATTGTTATTAAATATATTGTTGTTTAAAAAAAGTTATCACAGTAGAAGTTTTTATGAACTAAACTGATAAAAGTAAATTTAAAACTACAATAGAGATGTAATAAAAGCCGTGCTCAAGAAAATCTTCTAAGAATATTTAAAGCAAAGCTAGTCAAAGGCAGAAAAAAGAGGTTTTCTATTGCGACTTCCTTGCATTATCTTATAAGCAATGTATACAGGAGAGCGGTAGTTAATTTCTTTAACAAGTTTGTAATACCTTTTATATATTATATAGTAGAGGAACATGAACGTAAAAAGTTTCTTTAATCAACATAAAAACTGAGAATGGTTGTAAAGGTCCGGCCTCTTATTACTATTTCATAGACTGTTCCCTAACAATAAAAACCAAAATCGAAAAAGCATTGTCCACATATCTATTAGGTATTAATGCGAATTCCTCTCTGTCTTATATTATGTATGCGGATTCTTCTGTGTTCGTTTTAATAGCTGTAAAGTGTAAGAACTGAAGATTTTCCTTTCCTCATTGAAAAATTTTAGAGCCACGAATACAACGGATCGATTTTTGTAATTGAAACTAAACAATAGAGCCTCGATGATTCGGGTAACTCGATGAAGACGATGTTATCAGAAGATATACTAAGTTAATTCGTTTTACAAGTCGTATGTGTGTTGGCTTTTAAAATAATCAATTTTGCGATATGCTTTACAATTACCTATTAGAATATTCTAGAAGTCTAATCATAATTGTTCTAAAAATATATATATATTTTACTTATAAAAAATAAAAATCCGCTTGGGTTGTTAAAACTGAAATACATAATAGAAAACTAATATTTTTACTAGACAAATGCGATGCTCTGAAAACATATTAATTTATTGAAATGGATTTTATCTTCATATAACAATGCTGCTGGTTGCTTATAATAATATTGTGTGGCGCATATGTAAACTGTAGACACTTTAAAAATTACCTTTTTAATACTCGTCTTCTTTGGTAATGTGTCTTAGGATAACTTCCATCGACATCACAAGCTTGGTATACTTAAAATCTAAAGAGTATCCTTTTTTGATTTTTAGCGTAGAAATTAGAATTTTTAATAATTTAGAATAATTTAGAATATTTTAGCGTAGCCTAGAATATTTTACAAATTGATGACGATTTCTAATCTCGAATACTGTGTGGAGGAAGCACTAAGAAGTTTGTATAGAGTATCTTGTATAATATACGTAATAACCACAGAGTAAGTCACAATGAAGTCATCATAGACAAGACTTCAAGATCATAGACAAGTGTCTATGATTGATAGTCTAATAATTAACGACAGTACACTTACTGGCTGTGAAGGTTACCATTTATTTTTTAGAACTGTTGATCGTTATAGCTTTCAGTGACTCCGTGATAACAAATTTATGAACTGTCCAAAGTAGCTTACATTCGTACTTACCATTAACTAGGTCAAAACTCAATTCAGTACAGTTTTAGTCGCAGTCAAAGTGTTTTTCCGACGTACACTCAAACACATTAACGCCGTGGAAAAAAACGAAACTCAAGGGTTGAAAGTGTTACGTATAATGTTGCGAGTTGCAATAAAGTTGGTTTTATTGGGATTTTTAATGGAAATATCTTTAAAAATGCTATAGCTTGTACCGTTAACGAAACCTCTTATATTCCTGTACGTGTCAGATACCACAAAATAGCTTAATAGATTAATATATAGCATACTTCTTGTATTTGAATTAAATACTTATTGATGTTAAAAGAAAAAACTTTTAAATCAAGAAGCACGTTGTGATTAAAACGTTTGTAATTACTTTCTAAACTCTCTAAATATAGCGTTTTGTGTGAATCGTTAAATCCGGAACTTCGGTCATTTGTTGATAAACAACATTACTATGTTTCTATATGTTATGTTTCTTAGATATAGTTAATATAATGCACATGTTAACATAGCATTCAAGGTAGAGCTATGACTCTACTTGAGATTGATCAAATATTGAAGGCAGGTTTGTCAATTTCTATACGATTTGTATTAAAAATGTTTCTATTAAAAAAAGATTTTACAAACACCCAGTTTTCTCAAGCTCGTTGAGCTCCCATATGTTTTAAAATAAATATCCTTAAAAAATAACGTTTTAGCTGAATAAATCGCATCCTTTAATCGAAAAATTTGTGAAGCTTATTTAGTTTACATAAATCAAATATAAGCTCTCATTATTATATAACAAATTTTCTATTGATAATTATAATAAATAAAAATATTGTATAAAGATCTATATTACTTATATAACAATGTAATCTAATCTAATTATCTATCTAATCTCATCTAAACCATTAAGTAGTCCTTACATCGCTCAAACCAATTTAACAATAATTTCTCGTCTTCATTGAAAGTCATAAGAAAAAGATAGTATTATCCGGATTATCTTTACTTTGCGTAATTAAACCGGATTTATCCGGTTGTAACCGGTCGTAAACCTACGCATTCGAATTGGATCTGAAAAGCTAACATCGCATTTGTTCTCTAAACAAAACAATGGCGGAAATAAATAGAACTTTATTTAATAAATAATTTTATTTATATGAATAAAGTTAACCGTGTAAGATTTTTGTCAAATTAATATAAAATTTTATCACTTAAGTCATTAAATCTATCGTTTAACAGCAGCATCAATATTTTTAAATAATGAGACAAATATTAATTGATATCGGTGAAGATAAAAAATTAAAGCCATATATATCCTTGTCGATGGTAAGTTAGGTCACTCCAAGAGCATTGCTTTGATTCACTGTCTAATATTATCGTGTAAACAATGTTTTATTGCGTTCTGAAACATTGAGCGAATGTCAAACGTTATAATTAGAACAACTGAGACGTACGCCCTTGAATTATACTCTGAAATTAAAAGTACTCGCAGTTACTTACAACAATGTTTAAATTACGCTTACATAGCAAATATAAATTCTTAATTTTTACACTTTCTCGCGGATGTTTAATGAAATATACGTACAAGAAAGATAAATAAAATACTGATTTAAAATGTTTTATTAAAGTTACATTAATTTTATGGGACATTTGTAATAAGACTATTTTAACAGATCTAATTTAATGCCAGTCTCAAAACAATAATGTGTTACTTAATTTCAACAAACCTGTAAAATAACAATATGGTTAAAAATATAACATATTAAAATTATCCACCATTATTATTAACATTTCCATAACAAAAACTCGTTTTACAAAATTGTAACAATACAGATACCTCTCAGATGGCTGGGGATTTTTTTTGTAATCCTGTATGTTTTCCAAATTCTAGGCCTTTAATTAAAATCGGTAGCTTTTTCCCACCAACCTGTTTTACATATCTCTAGGGAATCTGAAAGTTTAATTAAAAACTATAACACCAAAATACTTAGTCGAGTTCCGTGAAAACAATATATACTACTCTAAATAAAAAAGTTCAAAGCTGTAAGGAATAGTTCCCGTCTTTTAAAACTTATTTAAATTCAAAAATAAAACAAATATACCGTAATATAGAATTCGTGTATCTGTCCTACTATCATGACAACCCCATAAAGAGAGCAGAAGGGACGTAATTATGAAAATAAATTAGTATTATGCATAAGTTAGTCAAATAACCTAAGTTTTTTTATGAACTACTGTATGTATTAACATTAGTGGTGCGCTCCAAGGGGTAATCATTAAAACCATTAAAACCAGACATTCCTGTTCCACGCTATTCTCAAACAGAGCTTTTAGAGCTGGAATAATGAAAGCTATTTTGTTGGCGCTAATGGACGGTGTATTGGGCAAGATTTGTTACATACAGTGCTTTTGATTCTTTCATTATACAATTTTGTTTTTCGTTTATACAGGCAATATTTTTGTAAAGAAGAATTGAAGGAATATTTTGCTGTTCAACGTCAAGGCTATTTTACTTTACTCGACTCCTATCTAATGCTTCCTTATTCAATTCTCATAAAAATATAATCAGTTATAAGTCGTTCATTATTTATGGTATTATCTATATTCGTTTTCAAAACTGCTATTAAATCTCTGCATACATTCTATTTAAAAAAATAGTAATTTTTTAAATTAAATTCTAAACACGTTTGAGCACATGTGCACAATTGTTTGTCCTTACACAAGTTATGTAGAATTCCATAAAATGTAAGTTGGTCTAGATATTCGAGAAACCTTAGTGATAAAAACCTCAAGGATTTTCTTTCTCATTCCTTCAAAAAAGGCAAACAGTTGTATGAAGAATATAATGTATGAAGAATAGAATGTATGTTCACACTTTGGCCGCTCCACCAAAGACTATCTTCGCTGGAACCTTTAATCGAAATTGCAGTTGAAAATATACTTGTGTCGTTTACTGTATATTAGCAATAATCTTATTTTTACGTCAGACAAATAAGAACAAGTTATCTCTGAATTAACACGTGCTTAGTTATATCTGGTTCTAACTGACCAAAAAACCGCATGCTTCTCGCTTTATCTTAATAGAGACACCTTGAGACATTTCTGCTACTCCCGAAATCTAACTCTAAGTGAAAATCGTATACCAGGAGTACAAGCATACCATATACTGATGATAATCGAAGGTAACGTATCTGCGGTTCAATTTTCTTTGTAAAATTCGTTATAAGGTTCTGCCTGACCTCAGTCGGAACTGTTTTCTATTACCTAACAGGAAATTAAGAACACTAGTTTATGCTGATTCGAATTTTTACGTTGTATACACCCGTATAAACAATTTTTTTCAGAATACATATTTAATTATATCGGTCTCGCTGAAATCAAGTAGAATAGCGATAACTTAATAAATCGACATAATCATAACTATTCCAATAATTAATAAACACGAAATGAAAGCATTTAATAGCGCTTTACATAGAGAAACAAAAATTAGAAATTGCGTTGCTTGGTTCATTGTTTTAAACGAGGCTTTCAGTCGTGCAAGAAATTGCGCTCCAAATTAATTATTATTATTCACACTACGTTCTCAGATGACATTGTCAATAAAACAAAATTCAAAGTTGCCATCAGAAAACCCTGCATTAAATACAAAGGAGGATTGAATAAGACGTAACGAGTAACGAGGCGGCTCAGTTGTAATGAAAGGGCTTGGGATTATAATGAATAATAGAAATTGTAAGAAGCAGTGACTTCTCGAGCAATCTGCAATGGTAATGAGAATATGTACCTAAGAATTCAAATCAGCCCTTACTTTATAATTTCTCACGGGTTAAGTTAAACATGTTTGATTCACAGAAAGTGACGTAGTTCATTTTCTAACAAATATTTTCTTTTAATGAGATTGAAGACACTCACATTTCGTCTGCCTGTGATCACGGTTGCTGAAAAGTAACCGAAACGTCGGGATTATGTTGTTTTTAAAGTAATAAAAATTCGCATAGTAAATGCGAAGAATGTTAGTTTTATTTAATTATTTTCTTTGTTGGGAAATCTAAAAGTGTAAGTCATTGTTATTTTTAATATATAGCTTTGTTTAGTGTATAATATGAAATCATTCTTATTCTCATATAACCTTCTGAAATCTTAACAAAAGTTTTGGAATGTATGAATTAAAAATAAACTTTAAATAAATTTATTCACGAAGAACTTTATATTTAAGTTTGTTTAAAATATTCATGATTTTGATGATATAAAATTGAAAGCTACCACTTTACTTTCTTGTTTGCATGTGTGTACTTATTCTGATGTTTAACGTGTATATGTGTGTAGGTCTTATTATTATATCTACGAATCCACATAGTTTGTATTCCTTCAATACTGTTAGCCTAACATTTAAAAATATTAATATATTAAGCCTTATCGAAGCAATAAAGTCCTATAGTATTATTACTATAGCAACCAAAGTGAAACAAACCATTCGTAGCTTTTCTATTTCTTAAAAACGTTTACATATTAAAATTCACTAATATACATGGTAAGTATGACAAATGGATTTATATTAATTTAAAAGTTAAGGCTTTTTGTATTAAAAAAAACGACCTCCAATACTATATTATCATGTGAAACTGATAAGGTATAATAAATAATATTTTTGTATATTTTAATTTTCCATTGACTGCAAAATAAAAATAAAAACTATTTGATATTTTTTCTTTCATAAATTCCGTCACAAGTGTTACCGGATCAAGTAAAATTTATTCCAGTTAAAATTTTTCACTTTAATTACGTATATATTAGAAACAATCTACTAAAATAATGAAGCTATACTAAATATATCTGTATTATTAATATTATATAAATCAATTTTATTCACAATAGTCTGCTACAATTTTAATAATATAAGTAATACTATACTTACTAATACGCTGCCGGCTCGGCGCCTCAAAGTTCAGAGCGGTCAATACATGGCGCCGTCGACGGAATAATAAAATGTTCTACAATACTAGACTTTTTGAATACAACAAGACATTTCATCAAACATCCATGAATATTATTAAAAGTTAAAATTACTTTTGACCTGTATAAAGTACCAAACTTGGCTGATTACTTAGGTGATTGTTATACAAAACTGTTTGACAATTATACAGTCCTTAAAAGTTCAAATGTTTCAGTGTTTAATTTTTATATAATAATTAAAAACGTACAAAAATCCTAACGATAATATCTCAATTTACCATGACATATTATAACATTTTTGCCTAATTAAAAGTAAGGCTTCGGTTTAAACGACATCTAGACTAACTATGATGGAATATAACGTGGGAAATCAAAAATCACAGCTCTTGCAAGTAAATTGAAGTTTGAAAACAAAGTTTTATAAATAAGAACACTACTGTCTTTGGAGTTTCGAACAGACGTGAGAAAGTTGTGTTAGGAACAATCAAACTTCGACACTCTGGTCTGCTAAATAGAAATTTGGGTTTAAACATTGTACACACTACTTGACGTCAAAACGTGATCGAGATCTTTTAATTATAAATCCATCAATATAACGCATAATTACGATTAAAATATCAACAGATAATGTTACAAACATTTAGTTGCATAATTGAGATACGCCAATTAATTAAACAATTTGTAAAGGCCGTATAACAGCAAAGTAGGTAGGAACATCGTTAAAATCGTAAGCGGATTTTGTCGGGTTAAAAAATTTATTTATCACAATCTCGTATTGAGCAAAACAGATTCGAATACTTTAAATTATAAGAAAAATATAGCCCAGATTAATATTTCGCGTCCATAATTGTTACTATATAATAATTTAAATTGTTTATTAAGACAGGATTTTAATAGTTAATTTGTTTTCTCTATAGTCATGAAATTATAATCGCTACCAACTTTTTACATCGTTCTAGTTACCGAACGTAACGAATATAAGTCACTTTAACATATCGTGTAGCTTTGATTCATTTCGCGACAAAAGTATATTATGTAATTTTTAAAAAGTGAATATTTAAATAGTATTTTACTATATAACAATTTGTTATATCATACGTTATACATTTCATGATTATGCTATAATTTTTCTTAAATAAAAATACATATCATTTTGGCAAACTTCGCTAATACTAAATTTATTTTTTAACTTTAAGACTGAAATAACTGGAATGACAGTTGTTAGATTTTAGGCAGCCTATATTATATGGTATTCCTCATTATTACAGACAAACAAAGACACTTGCTATAGTATAAGTTAGGGTAAAATAAAAGATCAATAACGTCTCGACCTAAATGAACATTGTCGCCAAGTTGTCTGGCATTCAAGTCATAACAGGCCACGACGACTAGGTGTTAGGTTGTTTCAGACATTTTTTATGAATACGATTGTTATCTAAAGCAATTTCTTCTGAAATCTGGACTTCTGTCAAACAATGTTCAATTTTATTTCTATAATCGATTATAATGTAAGTAGTTATATGAAACTATTACTTTACTTTGTAAAATTGATCGAAAGCTATTTATTTTCGAACAATATGCACTCTATAAAACCATGTTTATTACGTATTAACTGTCTAAATGTGTTCTCTATTTGACAAAATGAAATTTTTCATCGTTTTTCTAAGACGAACACATAAACGTCGAGACTTAATTTACTTATATAATTATCACAAAAACAATTGTGAACCGGACAACATAAGGTTTCGTAATCAGCAATGCTCAAACACTTATCATTATAAAATATCAGTGTTTATTTTGAGATTAATTCAATTGATCCTATATACAGCAATGCGGCCAATTTCGCCGCCGGCACCAACGACAATAGATGTATGGATCGAGGTCACCCGTTTTCCAAATTGCCAAGTAACGGTTATACCTAATATAGGGAATAGTATTTTAGTCCCACGACAGTATATGACGTATCATTAATTTCGCAAGTAAACAAGGATGATAAGGTACATCCGTTACACATCAAACTAGATTTGGTTATTACGTTACGTAAGGTTTCCCAAATTAACTGTGATAAAAATAACTAACATAAATAGCCTTCCTTAAGCCACGTGTCGTTAAGAAACAAAAAAAAATACCGTGAAAACAATGCACAATAGAGCTTTAAGAGCAGAAATAGTTGCTTACGCTAAGGTTGTTTTGCGTTGAAGTGTTCAAAAGAATTTCTCTCGCCTTCAAATAAATACTGTATATTTTAGAAATTTGGAATAATATTTTACTTGACAAAATTTTGTTATTTGATTTAAAAAACTTGTTTAAGTTAAAATCGTCTGATCTATGTATAGATATATTAGATAAATACTTGTAAAACTACAAGCTGAATGATGATATAACGCGTCTTCTATCATCTCATGAGTAATTTGATGCTGACCTACTTTCATGACGTAGTTAGGAACATTGTAAATAACTTAATGACTTACTTGTGCTGTTTATATATTAATACTTTATACATTGAACCGAACATAAAAATAATTACATAATGATTGTATATTTGTTTAATGAAATCAAAATCTCCGTTTAAATCTTTACACGTATGAAATGTGTCACACGTCCGTTTTCTGTTACTAACAAAATGAAATATATTATAAATGGTTTAGACACATGAGATGTTGCATTGTATTCTCCATAGTTATCTCAAATCCCCGGAACATCACATAAGCCTCTCATATATTCGTGCCGAGCTATGCTTTTATAAAAGTTCCATTAAAATTTATTACAAGAGCGTACTACGTAGTAGTAGATAAACGTTGTATCATCACATCCATTTGTAAATTATATTTTTCAAGATGTTTTATATGAAAGATTTTAAACATTATAAAATATGTAGATATCATTTATGTCAGTTCTATAAAAAGTGTATTCCCATGTGTCGGAAGAATGTCTTCAACAATTGTAATATGAAGTTTATGAACAACTATTAGTGCCGATATAATTATCCGAGCGATCGCTGCCAACTGGCGTCGCCCGTGACCGAGTCAGCCACCAGACTCGATGTACTCATACATCTTATACCAGAATATCGATAGAAAGATGCATTCATATATGTCACGTGGAATTGTTCATTGGAACACCTGTTCTGTTTACAATTAATTTCTCTACGATATTCGTATCTATATGTTCTCATTTCATTGTATCGAACGCAATTTTTTTAATGTAATGTAAGTAATATCGTGAGTTAAAATTTCTTTAATTTACCATTAGTCATCGGGAAATGTATTGCATCAAACGCTGCTCTACTTTGAAATCTTAAAAGTAAACAATATCATACTAAAAACTGCTATCAAAATTCCACAGCCTTCTTACTATTAGTTTTCAGTGTAACACAGTCTTTAAGAAACTATATTCAAATGTAATTCACATCAATACGGAACTTGTTTGTAACACAGAATAATATAAGCATCTCAGACAATTACGGATAAGTGACAAACACAAGTATCCATCAATAACATGTTCTACATGATAAAATCTTTTTTTTTGTAACAACTTGTGTCGCATTATCGTATCGCTACACGGGTGGTGATTAAAAAGGACTGACAACTTGACGTACATAGCGTGCGACTAGAATAGTCCGTAGTATGCTTATAGACGAGAACATCTATATAGATTGCGCTTTATAATGTTAGAGCTTTTTTATATTTTAATAATTACTTGAAAAAATAAACCTAGAACAAGCAGACCGATAGAATAACAAATTTCTTGTTAGATTACTTGATATATAATATCTACGTAACGAAATGTTTAATTTACAGGTAGAGTTTACTCACGAAAGAAGTATCAATTACAAAGTAATTTTTAATGGATGCTTACTGATTTCAACATACAACTGATTTTTTTTGGTTTTTGCCTATTAACTTCCCGAAATATAGTCGTACATATTTTGCAAACATAAAATAGATAAAACCAGAAACCAACTTCACTCTAATATTTTTTTCTTTGCACGAACCTGGACCATAAATATAAGAAAAATATACACAAAGCGTTATAGGATGAGAGTAACAAAGAATAATAAATGTTAGAAGATGGTATTATATGGTAATGTACTCTGAGAAATTATATGCACGATTCAAGACCTCTCTTGTACAGTGAACATACATTAGAAATTACAATAGGATTCCTTAGAAAAATGGAAATATGTAACTTTTACGTCTGATTTTATATGATATAAGGCCAATAGTATTGGCGAAATTCAATTATATAGAGGCAATATCTTTACAAACACTACTAGTAAATTAAATAAGAAAGAAAGAAACAAATAAACAATACAATAATAACAGATTACTTAAAGCGAAGGTTAGGATGATCACAAAGATTTGAATAGAATAACCCAAAGTAGGAAATATTTTAGAAGTAGGCATCATCGAACGGTACGTAGCAAAACTGTATGAAGATCTCAATTTAAATTTAAATTATATTTGTTTGGTTTATAAACTTAAAAAAAAACTAGGAAAATAAGTACAACATAGGTTTAGATATATATTGACGCTGAATCAAAAGCTTCTAGTAAATTAATTATCTCTCGATACTTTATACATATCTACAACGAAAGAGATTTATCTATTGTTTCAGTATTATCATGTCCTATTAACTAAAATATGTTTTTTGAATTTAAAGTCTATATTAATGTCTATGGTATGGATGTAACATTTTGAAAACGACAGTAAAAACTTCGCCACCTATATAAATTGTATTCGTAGTAATAACTGAGGCATACTCGTTTTTGAATAGTGTCTCTTTATATATTTCCTACATACCTATTTTAAGTATTGTATTTTTTCATATAAATGTTATATAACGTCCCCTTTGATGACATTTGTAATTTTTATATACAAATAAATAAACTTTAAAGTAAGCAAACAAGCCATACATTAGTAACGTGATTATTATAGGGCATATATTGATACAAAAATAGCGATCTCATATAAAATTTAAACTGATATATTTAACAAGGTTCGCTCACAAAAAAATCAATTAAAATAATATATAACATCCAATCGCCAGTACATCATAAATTTCAATCTCACTATTTCTGTCGGTTCCATTTACCAATACTAAATACTTGAAGCGGACGAAAGTATTGCGACATTTCTGTGTCGTGTTTTTCCGCTTTTGAAATGTATTACCAATTTTCGATAGCAAAAGCGAATAGTTTTGTTTTTCTTTACTTTTACAACATAAGTGAACCAACAACATTTACATAAAGAAAATAAGAATTTCCAGACGCTTTTGAACTTTTGACGCACTGAGAACACGTAGATTATATAAAATGAGATATCATGCGTCATTATTCTTGAAAATGTTATTTGTTTCAAAAAATAAAAAAAACGATGGAGTTCCTTTATTTATAAAGTCATAAGAACAATATGATGACAATAATTAAACGTTTAAGGTAATGTTGCCCAGTGAGAGTCGAACTGCTATCAAGTTGCCAATTAGTCAACGAAAGAAATTATCATTATATCCACTGTAGTGTAAATAGCAAAGCATTTGATACTATCAATACAAAACCATTCACATTCAGATGC
>DVQP01001600.1:0-14953 GCA_018231745.1 Danaus eresimus
AGTGACTAAGACACATGACCAGGACCAATTGGTCAAGCAATTGATGAAATTTAAAAATTTAAGCTAATAAGACGAACTCAAAGTTTTCTACATTTATATGACTAATAAAAGCATTTTAAAATATTTTATCGTTATTATTTAGATTTGTAACTGACATGACATTACATGGTCACTATTGCTTCCTGTTTTCGAATTTCTAGTTTAAATTCGTACTCGTTTAAATGAAGATAATATTTTTGGATTACTATATTGTATTAGTTTCATTTAAATGAGTACTCGTGAAAGTTAAATCTCATTAGTGTTCAATTCGAGAAAAGTTACATTAAAACTGCTAAAGGTCGAAATATTTTGTGCATTCTAGTGTATTTTAATGATTCAATAATTATATCTAAAAACGTACTTCTAAGTTCCAATGACTAGCATTTGAAATTTATTCGGCACGTTCCTAAAATATTTAAGAGCAGTCAAACACAATTTTATTTCAAAACAAAATTTTATTCTAATTAAACATCAAGAGTTATTCTATAAGATGACAAACCGTTCACCAGAAAAATAGTATTTAGTGTACAGTTCTTCACAATTTATTCCGTTATGTAATGGACGCTTTATCATATGTAACTATTTAAATCATTAGAAGGTGCTTAGAACCAGGAGACGGACATAGGTTATCTAATTCTGTCCGTTTGAAGAAGAAAAAACAAACAATTAATAAATTCCAATATCTGGTTATTTATTGCCTCGTGGGCAGAATAGAGTTCTTAATATATATGTTTAGGCTACACACATTTAATTTGAACCGAACCTTTAAATTTCCGAACGCAGCAGAAGTGACGTTAAAGCGTACCATCCGGTTTGCTCTCTTTTACGCGGGAAAGTATGTGGTCTACGCGGCTTGTGTGTTTGTAAATTGAATTTGACTTATTTAAGGTGGTTTGGTTTATGATAATAGTTAAGTTAGCTAGTTAAGTCTAGTTCATATTTGATGGTATTTAAAAGTACTGGCTTTATAAGACAATTATATATATTTTTAATGATTCTGTTAAAATCCTACATATATATATTATATATATTTCATAACCGTCTCAACTTAAGCGTCGTGTGATAAATGATCGTTGGTTGGATGGGACACTGCACTTTTTTGAATGTGAATAGGTGATTTGACAGTGCAGGGAATTTCTAGCTATACACATAGAATCTTCTCGAAAATCAAACAGTCATTACAGTTGCCTTCATAGTGTTATGATGATTTTTTTTTATTTGCACCCTTTAATAAGGTTAAATATTTTCAGCAACTTGATAAGATAATTAATGTTATGATCATTGTATTCAGAGTAACAACCCCTTAGATTATATACATATATGTATGTCTAGCGTTTCATGTATGAGGAAGGCTTGTTCGTTTATTGTTGCCAGGCTCGCCCGCTCGTGTAACCATTCAACAGATCAATTTAGTACATATCAGTGATGTTTTAACACCCTTAAACCAATTAACTCTGTGGGGGTATTGTTATCCTAAAGAATTTAGGGAAAAAATGGTATTTTCTCTTACCCAAAAAGTGAGAAATGTAGGATTGACTTAACAAACATGTCACAATAAAATGTAAATAGTTCAAAAAGTCTTATTCAACTCCTATCTTCACACCAACCTTGAGCCAAGTCACTTCTAAAACATTCTTCTTTTCATTTTAATTTCCGTTACTGGATGAATATCGATAAATTACGACTGAAGGTTTTAGTAACTTCTGTTAAACAAGTTCATACACAATTTTGACTAGACTGGTCTAATGAATCATGTCTTTGTATAAAATCTTTCTAATACTTACCTCGATGAGGTAGAATTTCGGAAAATACTCTCTGATCGGAAGCTTGCATGGTACAAATGGCACATATATATATTATATATATATTAATACTTAATCATTTTTTAAACTAACCGGAGCTTTGTCACGTTTATTTAACCTGAGATTTATTAACATATTTGTATATAAGTAATATCATATTTAGTTACTAGTTAAATCGTCTTGTGTTCGCCATAAAATGCTTTAGTAATAATATAAATTAAACATTATTCTATAAATAAAATTTTATCACTTGTATAATGTGATCTAAGGTTTTCGTGAGTTTTATTCATTTAAATGAAACCAATATTTTTCGGATAAACTACGAGGGATTTATTTTTTATTGAAAAAAACTACATACTCCCGACGTTTCGGTTATTTTACAGCAACCGTGATCACGGACTGACGATATGAAGATTACGATGACGAGGCGTAGTTTATCAGAAAAATATTGGTTTCGTTTAAATGTAGCACTTGTAATTCATATATATTTTATGAGTTATTTCAGACCACAGTCTGCCTGTTTGTAGTACTTTCTGCCCAGGAAAAACACAGGCGCCATATAACAATATGAAACAATACTTCATTTATCTCGTTTATTGTTAGAACACTAGAGAATGTGTTTGTTTATATTTTTAAAAATAAAGATTACAAGAAATAAAGGTTAAAAATCAATACATATTGTGTTACTATGTCAAGTAATATTTTGACAGGTGTTTCGTATTATATTACGATGTTTTGTTAAGATATTTATTTTGATTACGTTTGGGTTTTGCCGCTTTTTGTTTCGAAGAATTAGTCCTCTTGGATTGCTTTTTTCTCTTGTTACCTAAAATTTTACAGTAAAAAGGTTTTTTTTTTTGCATTTCACTTGATGATGTGATAAACAAATTTTTAGGAACATGATGTTATTTTGAAAAAGTCTTTTTGTTTCTATATACGATTGCATAAACCGCTGAAATTTGAGTGTTTTAAATAACAGATACACATATATTCAGCTGTAATAATATTTTCAAGCGGATCAGAGATATATTGCAAAGTTGTCAAAGTAACTTATAAAATTACTATATTTACGTTTCTGACTCGTAGTTTTCCTGGTCGTAGAAGTATTGGTCCTTTTCAATTTAGGACCTGAAAAGTATATATGATTATTTTACTGATGTCAGTATCTACATTTAAATTTTGCTCATATTTAAGTACTGGAAAAGGGATTTTGAAAACAAATATATCTTTATTAGCTTTTATCATATTGTCTACGGTTCTCCTATAGCCAGACAAAGATTGCTTTAACAATGTCTCAATAAAATTTCGACTAAATTTGCTTCCAGACAAAATTTTCAGGTGGAAAGTTAATTTACCTAAATTATTTCCATTACTAACAATAATCTTTCTTATATTTGATTCCAATGTTCCCTAAATGTCTATCCTATAGTTGGCAGAAAATTACGCTAAAACCAATATGCTATGTACGCTATTTTACGCTATATAGTACGTATATACTACGCTATTTTGTCTGTTTGTCGTCATGTAACGTGTTATTAGTTTAAAAATAAACGACGTTTGAGTGTATCGCCTCACCTCGACATGTTGTCTGTATACATCAGTTGTTTACGACGTGAAAAATACTCGTATAAAAATTGTTACAATTACCTTGCTTTATATCATTTTTTTTAATTGTACCAGTCTGATTTAAGTTTTTCTGTTGTTTTTTGGGATATGATCTTAATCCTGGAATTAAATTTTTTACGCTGTTAAAAAAATTTGTAAACCATCCAGCCTTTCTTTTATATCGGGGGGCGGTTTTTAATTTTTTTTGCCATTTTTTCATAGTTTCCTCGTATAAACTGATTTTATTTTTTCCAATTTCATCCATTTTCTTCCTAGCGATGTGTTTCACGATCTCATTTTTTGGAACTTTTCTTCTTAGTAGTCTATTAATCTCTTTCTTTGAGTTCCTTAACAGTGTCTTGATGGTTAATAAAAATGATTTCTTCTTCTTCAAACTCCTCTCAGTCGGTGTATTAATACCTCGTTTCAGTAACTGCAATTGTATGATATGACTCAGTCTGTGACTCGATCTTCTTAGATCGTTTGATATTCTTCCTATGAGTTTTTCTCCTGCATCGTCATCTATTAGTGTCATTCGTCTGTTTTGCGCAAATTGAAACATTGCCAATACATCTGCAAGCTTTTTAATGTCTTGTGATAGGACAAGATGAAATAGTTTCATTAAATAAAGACGGTCGGCGAATGAACCGTTTGCAATCTCTAAGGTCATTTTATCATAAGTTTCGCCTACTTTATTTAAAGCTAGGGTTGTGTTTTCAGTAAGGTCAATCGTTGAATTTGTAAATTTTAAGTCATTTGTGTAAAATCTATTTACGATTCGCAGTATTATTTTTCTGGCCACTGGACTCAATTGATATAGTGCATTCGAGATTAGTATATTATCATCTAACGCTTCAAATACTTTCATAATCTCGTCGATAGGGCAAAATATTTTTTTTAAATCGATTTTTATATTAAAAGTTTTTCTTAAATTAATAGAGTTCGATTTACTTTTGATATTTTTAATTTTATCCTTTTTGTCGTTAGTCACGTAGTTTTTCATAGCTCTTATTAATACTTTTAATTCGTAAGGCATGGACGAGTAATTCGACAACCTTTGGATTCCAACAACGTCGGTCACAACCTCGTGAATATCTCTCTTTAGTTTTGCTAAATATTTACTGAGAATATTTGGGTCTCGTTTTCTCAAATCCTCCGAATAATTTGATATCAAATCCAAATCAATGAAATATAAATGTGAATTGTCTTTTGTAGAGTTTTTATAATTATCAGTAATGTTGACGCCGGTTATCGTTTTTACGTATGTTATAAATTTCTTCTTTATGTCAATTAATTTGTTGAGCTCGTTCTGTTTTTGTTCCACGAATCTATCTAGAGGATACAAAACATCGTGTATTTCCATGACGGATTTTTCCGTTTCGTTTGCACTTGTAGTAGAGTTGTCATATACGGTTTCGTTGTCAACTTCTCTCTTATTTAAAATACGTGTATTATGTATATCTCTCTTGTAGTTAAAATTTTCATTGTCATCTGCATCAATATATGAAAAAACTGAAAAGCAATAAACAAAAATTTAATTCATCTAAACATTGTTGCGGCTAAGACAGTCGATATATTTACCGTCATCAATGATTCGGTCTGTCTGATTTTTATTATCTTCATTATCATAGTTCAGTATTACAGTGTCAGCTAGAATTGATTTTTTTATATCATTGAACACGTTTGGTGAAGCAAGTTTGTGAAATATTGTGTGTTCCGAATGTATGCTGTCTTCTAATGAAATGTGTTTTTCATCGTTTCTTATATTTATATTATTTAATAAATCTTGGAAGACTAAAGGCTCGGAGTTGAGGCTATTTGAAAGATCCCAATTATCTTTACTAATATTGTCATCTGAGAAGTCAATAGGAGGTATATTAGTTTTAATCTTAAATATTTTATTAAAACACTATTAAAAACGGAATTCTGCAATAAAATGTTTATATATCATAAAGTCAAACCAAATTTGTATCCGAACAAAATGTTATGATATTTTTACCTGTTTGATTTACGGAGATTTCTTTACCGCTCGTTGTCTCAGTGGTAATTTTTAAGGGATCTTTATTTCTTTGATCGTCTGTCATGTCGTACATCCATTTCAATATTACTTCGTGACTCATCACCTCTTTTCTCTTATCATGTATCGATCTCTTAATTCGTTTATTTGAAATAGTTTTTTTATCTGCAATTAATGCGTCATTTATATGTCGTATGGAACTTTGTGAATGGTCTGTTGTTGAAGTTTTTATTACTCAAGGAAAAATATCTTCGTTTACAATAATAAAAATAAACATTGGATTTTAATTGAAATCGAAGTCTGCGTAGTAAATGTGTTTCAAGGATTTACCGAAAACGAATAGTATGCATTCGTAGCGAATGTTGAAACCGGGTTTAAATTTGAATTTTGAGTTAACGTTTTAAAGAAAAAAAGGTAACCTAGTATACAGTTGCCATTTAATTAACTGAATAATGTTTTATCACCCTAAAACTGACACAGAATATTTTTAATTCTAACATAAGTTGTAAGACGAATTCGGATGTCGAAAATCAACTAAAGTTAATATTAAAGCGCCATCACTTATCATAACCCTTATAGCTGAGCAGTGTAGGTAAGTCGAAGGGAAGATTAAGTCATTTAATACAGCAACCTAAATATTAAGAACCTTAAACATAGATGAATTATAGACATTTATTATATACTGCTAAGAGATTATTAACTTTAAACGGCTAGTAATCTGAGTACTTACGTGTTACTCATAGAATTACTTACCACTGTTATGTTTGTGGGATACTTTACGTCTACTTACAGTCCTTAAGATTCTCTATCGTTACAACCAGTGTATGATGGTCCAGACCCAGTTCATCATCAGGGCTACAGCGTTGTACAACGGAGCAGTTCCAACGACCATCCATACCACAGTTACAGGTCTCGCAACCAAGGCATACGTTATCTGTGGAATAATCTTAATTGAATTGAATTCAAGACTTAGCTTAAACTACTATTGAGCCCTTAATATTATTTAAGTATTCATTCATAAGACATTAATTTGCACAAACGTACATTTAAGTATGATTTATAGTTCTTTATGTAATGTCTGAAAAGCCTTAATGTTATAAATATATTTACTATTCTGAAGTATATAAATCTATATCGTAAAGTATTATCTTGCATTATTAAAATGTGCTATGTTTATTTATTGTTGGTTTATTGGTATTACTTGTTTAACATAACATAAAATACACTAGTTAAAGTCAACCAAATATTTGCAACGAAGTTCGTAAAATCATTTATTTTCTGAAAAAAATAAATTATTTATGAAAATTTCTAAATAAAATTCAATTGTAACTGTGAGTGTTTAGTAAAATGAGTCAGATTTATTATAAGGATAAAATTTTATAATATAATTCTCTTATAACAAAAAAACTCTTGAAAGTGAAATTATTTTTATGAAAGTTGTAACAATATATTAGCAGGACAATTCATACACATGTATTTAATTGATTGGAGCTTTTTTAAAGCTTCCTGGTTTACTCTACTTACCTCTGTTGCAATTCGTGTATTCCGATATTAGTGGAATACAATCTTTATATTTTATTTCGTTGGAAACTGAAACAATGTCACTGTTTTAAAACTAAATCTCAGAAGAATTCCCAAATATTATCAGTTTAACACTGGTTCTATTCATTTTTAATGTGTTTCTAATTGAACTTATCATTATCTCATACTTTTTGTTTATATATAAGATTACTATGAGTTGTATTTGAATTAAGTTGGAAAAGCAGGGTTGTTTAATTTTAATTTTATATCAATATACATATGTATATTTAAAAAATGACTCTCTTCTTAAAATTGATGATAAAATTCTATATATGTTTCATGTACAAATAAAATAATAAAATAATAATAATAAAATGCGCTAAGACTGTAATATTAAAAACGTAGTAATCTTTACTATTAACTTTAAAAAGGTTTTATATTTTTTCGTAAAATAACAAAATCTTTAGTAAATAAATCAATAACAGTTAGACCACAGCCATAATTATAAGTAAAATATAATAAGAAGTCACTGAGTACTGCATGTGTATGTGGGCTGTGATTAATTCATTACATAATAATATCTAAATAGTAATTATATTATTCAGATGATTACCCTTCTCCATGTAGTCAAAGATCATGTCATCAATCCTGTCGTCAGTGTCGACCTGCGTCTGTCTTTCTGTGTTATTCTCAAGTATCTCCTTAACTAGTTTGTAATAATCACACCTGGCTTCGTCCGTACTAAAACACATTTGATGGCAAATCTCGCATTCGTCAGCCAGGTCGAAAGTTTTAGTGTGCCAAATATCATTTTGAGGAATCGCTGAGAAATAAATAATTTTAATAAGAAATACTTGTTTTAATAAGTAATCCTTGTTACCACAAAGTAAGCGAATGAAATTTCCAATATGTATAAATATACTGTTATAACTGATTAAGATTTATAAATTGTTTACGAGACGAAACCTCTCAGCATTCAATGGATTCACCGTGCGGGTGCCGGGTCGGTCACGTTGCAGGGAAAGGAGCTTCAACAGTACCTGGGACTTGTGACCCAAGTGTAGGTTTAAGGGGGCTCTATCTAACGCGCGTTAAACGCTCACCTCCACAATCCAAGCTCCTTTCTACCTTACCAATTTGAAAAGAACCTACTAGCGCTGCCTTCGAAATGCGTTCCAAGAATGAATTGATGTGTGTTCTAGACAGGTCCAAGTCTTTTAGTAGGTTATGGAGAGATTTAGCCGTTACACCAATATTACTAAATCCAGGCCAATGGAAAAACACTTTTCAGTACAACTACAATTTTATAAATAGGATGTTAATAAAAATTTTATCATCTAAAATGGTTAAATTTTTTCTTAAAATCTGTATTAAATGTTGCTCCATAGTGTAACGATTTCAAAAATTTATACAATTGTTTAAAAAAAAAAAAAACAGTAAACTAAAAATTTATATTTTTGAAAGATTCCTTTCTTTACCGTTTACCTTATGAACAATGATTTCATAGTTTGATTTGTAGATAGTTTTATTTACTTGAATATCATCTACATATAGTTATTACAAATAAAGTCCAAATGTTTTCTTTATAAACAATAAGATCTAGATGAGCTTTCAGCTAAGATAAATAAAAAAGACTTAGAGAGGTAATGCATAACGTGATTGCATTTTACTGAAAGAATTGAAACTGATTTTCAGTAAATTGACGGTATTGTTGTTTGTATTCAAATTAGACATCAGCTAATAGTTATATAAGTAATAATTAAATCGGCTTTAGTTCTACATATATACGTTTATATAAATATATGTCAGTATCTAGTGCAATGGAATGTGCGTATTTATGATCTAGCAGCTATCTCCATTGTTCAAATGATTCAAATATGACAATAGAGGATGCAAAGCCAAAACTCACCAGAGATGCCACAGATGCCAGCGAGCAGGACAACTAACATCCTGAGAACAATGCCAGTGATTTCGTAATTTGAGATTGCTAACTCAAATATGTGCCAAGAGATGGACTCAGAATTTAAAATAAATATTATATATAGATGATTGTAATAAAAAACATTCAAATTGATATGTTAATAAATTGATTATTTTATAAAAATAATTGCTTGCGAAGGTACACTTAGTATTGTTATAATCATCAGCTCTATCTTTTGATTCACCATTTTGCGTACAGTTCAGTAATTGAATGTAAAAATTTACAGTTTTTAAATTTAAATATATCGCATATATATGTCGCTTTTTATCTGAATCCATCTCTGTTTATAAAAACGTGTAAATTTTTAATGTTTACAAACAAAAGTTATATTGTCGCAGTCGGCTGGCTGATTGCTGGCGTCAGTGAGTGAGTATGTTCGCGTTACTTCTCTTGGTCCATAATGCTGCTGGCAAAGGTACTTATGATTATGTCTAATATAGACTATTGAAATTTAATTATTATGATGTATCCATTTTCATCTCGTTGTGAAGCTCAGCGTGAACTTCAGTACATTAGACGATTAGTTAATTGCACAAATATTCCGTCTTAACCTGTTTGTCTGAAAAACCTAAACTGCTTCTGTACTAAAAACATATGCAAAATCTATTTTTATTGATGAATTTGGAAGTACTCGCCTGTTTCACTTAACTTTCATTACAATTATTAAAGGTGTTCGTGTTTCATTTCATACAACTAGATTTTTATGTGGATGTATTTCTATATTATTTATTTGATGATATAATGGATTTTTTTTAGACACGCCAAAAGATGTTCCCACGATCCAGCCCATAGTATCCTGCCCCGACGTCGGTTACTATTTCAAACGAGATGTAAATCCTAACTCGGTAGGCTCAGGACCTTGTAACTTATGTTTCTGTCAGGATAATTCTACTGCTGTCTGTTGGCCACGAGATAGCTCCAGATGTGACCCTAAACGCTATTCTTATTATGGTAAACGAAAAAGGTATAAACGAAATATTGTTTTGATTATATATATTCATAAGTACATCAAATGAATTGTATTTTTTGTTGTTAAGAGAAAATAGAGAGAAGAGAAGTCCAGCTTTCACGGACATCTTTTTTCGTGATGCTGCGAGGGAAGGTAGCTTATTCAGTTTGTTCTTATTTCATTTTATTAATAATTTTTACAATGGACGTAGTTTATGTAACATTTTTATGTTAACAGTTTTCCACAGACAATCTCCAGAACAATGTAAGCCATATGAGTCCAGTTTCAGTGAAGGATGTCCACCTGGTAATTTTTTTATATTTATATTTTTAATTGCATAATATTTGCAAATTTCTCAGTCATCAATCAAGAAATACATGTTTTGCCTTAATATTTAATGTTATGGTATCTTTTCAGCTGATTGGTGTATTGGCTGCACTGTTTGTGATTGTGATGCTAACGGGCGATGGGACTGTCATATACTGAGTTTTTGTCCAGACAGTAAGTTGTAAAGTTAAAAAATTTTCTTACATAAAAAAATTACTGTTGTTTTTAATTATTTTTTTATTACAATTAAAATTTAAATGAAAAACTATTTTTCAGAGAAAGGTAAGCAAGTGGTAAAGAAAAAAAGGCATTCTCAGAGAAGTAGACGACAGTTAGCAAAAAGGAAACAGATTGTTAAAACACCAAAAAAACCTTCTAAAAGCTTGAGCAAAAAACCATCTCAACCTGTAAAGAAATCAAACAAAAATGTCGTCAAACAAAACAAAGTTAAAGTAAATACAAAGCCTCAAGTTAAAAATTCTAAAAACAATTATCATAAAACCAGTGCTAATAAGAAAGGAAATGCTAAGAGAGCTTCTCCAGTAAAAAAAACAAAGAAACCGTTTCAAAACAAAAAAGTCCCCCCCAAAAAGAAAATCCCAAACAAAAAGATTCAACAGACTAAAAAGTCTACGAGCACCAGAACGAAACCAGTTCCAGTAAAAAAGAAGAATACTTTTGATCCAAGTGAGACAGTTAAATACACAAAAATGATTCTAAATAAGGTGATGGATTCGGTAAACAAAGTTGTGAATGAAACTCAGAGATCTTATCAAAAAGGCAAGTCACTGAAAAGAAGTTCATCCTCCAAGCAAACTAATAATATACATGATAAACGTAAACATAATAATGGCAAAAAAGTAAGCGAATGGCGTCCCATGGAAAATATGTCATCCATTAGAAAAGAAAAGAAGCCAAGGCGCAAACGACAGGTGATTACTGAAAGTGAAATCCAAAAAGGTAAGATGCATTTACTGTTATCATGATAGTCTTTATGATATAGCTCGTTTTTATATCATATTATAATTTTTAGAAATTATCTCTACTACGTCTCCAGTAATAGATGAAATATTTATTTCTTCTTCGAAATATAATTGGAATCAATCCATATCAGTAGCGCCTATATCAATTAACACGTCTAAAGTTAAATATTTTGAATATAACATCGATTCCAAACACGATGAGTCTAATAAAAATATTAATAAATCGGGGGAAATTGCAATGCTGAGTGATGGATTGCAAATTAATGTTACCCGCACAGAAAAGACAAGCGCCGTACCTGATATAAAGCAAACCACTTCTTCAATGAAAAAATCGACTTGTATTCTTTCAAGAAACATGAAATGGAATAATAAAACGCTTAACGAAGTGAGTTCTAATGATAATAAAAGCTGTGGTAAATTATGTGAGTTACGGAGAGCTTTTAAAACTTTTCTTCTAAACATCGGAAGAAGAAACATGACCAAAACTAAAGAAAACAAAAAAAAAATTGATGTTATGACCTACTTCAGAAATTTTTTCAATAGATTATTGCGAATCAGTAAAACAAAAAAATCACCTTTAACTAAAAAACGTCCGAACCGTAAACACAATATAATAAAAAGTTTATGTAAGAATTTAAAATCTTGTAAATATAATCCGATGGATAAGAATTTACATTCAAAGATTGAGGAGCTCAGACAAGAAAGTAAAAATATACTAAAGTCCGTAAGAATAATAAAAGGTTTATTGAAACTTATAGAAAATGAAAGTAAGAATACTATGAAAAATGATGCTGTTCCGAGAAGTAACGAGAATAAGGATATCGTGATATTAAACGCGATTCTTAAGAATAAATACGATGTAGTGGCCAATTATATAAATCTAACTGAGACACAGTTAACTCAAATCAATTATATAAGAGATAATACAAGAGTATTTATACAATCAATAGAAAAATTTGCGCATACATTAAATGATATCATCAGTATATTAACAAATGAAAATAAAGAAGTAGGTCGGAAAAGAAAACTAAGGTGTACCAAAAAGAATGTTCTGATTATAGACAAAAACAATACAGTCGAAGAAAAGATAGAAAATCTTAAAAAAATGCTTATAAATTATAATCTAGCACAGAACAGGTTTATGAAAGGCATGTTTGATGTGCTTAAAACATTAGAACAAAAAACAAAACCAAAAAATAGGTACAAGGTGAGTGGCAACATATCAAAATATAATGACACTCTCGCTATTGATACTTATGCAAAAAATGTAATTAAAAATCTCAGGAAATTAAAAGATTTAGCCGAAAAACTGAGTTTTAAAAATCGACAAAAACGGACAATCATAGATGATGAAGACGCCATAGATTATTTTTTAATGTTAATTGAATATTTATTAAAGCAGAATCGCCCACTTGATGTTTCGCCAGGTAATAAGTAGCAACCCACACCTAATTTAGTAATATTTCTTTTATCTAACTATGTGTTTTTTTTTGTAGTAGGCGATGGAATAGATATCCTAATAGAGGCGATTAAAAATGCTCCGGATATAAAGTCTATTCACAAAATTGTTTTTCTTAATAACACTGTTGAAAGAAACGAAAATGAAGTTACAACAGAAACCCGTTTAGCGTCAACTTTCTATAACGTAAATAAAAATATGGATAAAATACAATTTCACCAAGTCAATGACAGCGTGAAAGAGTTTGAATCAATTGACGCAGACGAAGGTTACGCAGATATATACGATTATAATAAAACATATCACCAAAAAGAACTTAAAGTAAATAGATTTTTCGATGTTGAAATTACTGAAAAAGCTATAGACGCAACCATGGGACCAAAAGTATACGTTGCTAATAATGACGAAGAAAAGATAAATGTTATATTAGATAGATATGACACTGATAAAAGTGACGATAAAAGAGGTTTCGAAGTGTTTACAGATGATACGGATGAAGAAGGTCCAATTATTTCGAGTAGTAAAGCTCCAGAAGTTGAAACAGAGTTGGACATAGAAGCAATGACGCAAAGAATACCAAAGCGTACAACAATACCGCCACAAGTAACAGAAACCAATGAAAAACATTTTATACACGATTCAAAATCTGATAAACAGGCAAATTTAGATTGGACGGAATTGGAGAATTTAAGTCGTGAAGAAGAAAGAAGAGATGTTGTTGAAAGGAAGAGAAGCACAACACAAACTCCAACACAACTAGCAACGCGTACTTTAAAAAAATCTGCACATAAATATTCCGATCCAACGAGTAGCTTCTCGAGAGAGGACGAGGAAGCACAAGCGAAAACAGTTAATCCCGAGTATTTGATGTACAGAAAACAATTAAATCTTCTTAATTCATTGGATTATGAAACGGAAAAATCTGTTATAGACGCTGAATCGAAGGAAGACAAATATAACCCAGAGACATTCTCCTTCATGTAGACTGTAGAGGATAAACTGCGAGCATCAAGGTTATTAATTAAATGTAATAATAAATCATTTAACAGACAAGCTCGAGATGTTTGTACCATGTTAGTTGTTATTAAAATGTATAAAGGAAGAGTTTTTTCTATTTTTATTCCAAACGGACTAATGGTAGCATTTATTTCCGTACTTTTACTACAAGTCCTCCTTTTTTACTTCACATATTTTTGCACGTGTCAGTATCGAAGTAAGTTTATGGGTAGTAATCTGGTAACTCGGCTTGTGTAGTTTGTCGACGCAAACTTGTGGTATGGACCGTTAATGTTAGATGTCCGTAATGTGTGTCCGTTGGATTGCTGATACAATCAAGTCACCGGACGACTGAAATTACACAACGATGTATCTTTAGTGGGTAATTATAAATAAATAATAGTTGGCTAATGAGGTCAAGCCGACGATAATTCATCTATTAATTCTAGAAACATCAATGGATTTGAATTAACATTTGATGATGACGACTTACTACATTTTACTATAATATTGAGAATTCAGTTCTGTTAAAGATAGGATATCTTATTTATATAAATTCAGAGCGATCTAGAAAAACTGCTTAATACAATTATAATGTCATGGGAAATACGGGGCGAATTTGAAATATAAAAACCTCTTTACGGACCCCTCCTGATGACGCTGGAAAAGCCAATAGGGCTAACAGCTACTGTTTACTCGAAAAAAACGGCAGCTAATTTGGAAACACTGTTCACTATGGAAGTTAGATGGTGCATGATATTGCAACTGAATTAAAAATTATGCTTATTCTTTTTTACATGCATAATTTTTTAAGGTTTCTACTCTTAAACCCTGATTAATACCAGTTTTCACATTTGATGGTGAATAAAAGATTGGGACGGTTTGCTTTGGTGAATCGTATGACTTTACGTGGAGGTCACAGATATTTCTTCATTACAGCCTGGTTTCATTAAAATCGGTATAGTAGTTTGTTATTGTAAGAACAAATAGTACCTCACACAAAAATTTGTAGGAAGTATGATTTAAATATATATATATTTAGCTCGTTATGGTGACGATTCCCTAAAAATTATCTTAAATATCCCGCTACTATAGTTTAAAATGACGAATCGTGTGACCCTTGTTTATGAATATAATAAATGGCATATGTGCCAGTGGCGTGCACGCCATAGCTGCAAATAAGAACTGCATACCCTAGCCATAAATAAATAAATACTTAATCTATATTGTTTAACTCTTACTTACATACTTTTAGTCATACATTATCAAACACA
>DVQP01001601.1:0-14947 GCA_018231745.1 Danaus eresimus
ATTTCCTAATTTTCAATAGTTTCTATGGTAGTTATAAAACAAAACGGGCAGCATGTTGATGAACCAAAATTAAGAAAGCTAGATTAGGTATAGGCATCAAATTTTGATCCTCACAAATGCAACAGTCTCGATGATTAAATAAATCGTAAAATCTCAAGATTATTTTATTCATGACAACGAGTTTCTTATAAGATCGTTTAGTACTGAAAACGAAATGCTTAAATAGTTGTTTACAAATTGAATGTATTACGAGTAAAAAGATCTTAAACAATAGTACACAGTGTATCTTTGTTGGTTAAAGCCAAAAACACCAATGTGTTTGGTATATTTGTTATTTGTCCGGTATGAACCGGTTTTAAATAAAACATGATTCAACAATATGTTAGTAAAGTAATTTTTGCAATTACAAGGTATCAATTTTAGGCTGTTTAATAGATTTTTTTTTATTATCTTCATATTGTATTACAATAATACTGTCAACCTAATTAATCCTACTTATAAAATGTTAAATACGCCCAAACACTTCTTCGAGTGAAGATAAATGTAAGTAGTGATTTTTGGTTTACAGTAGGTATGTCCATAAAATTATTGTCCGCTAAGGAAAGTATGTAAGCACAACGAAACACATAGTTTCGAAACTAAGTTAGTTAGTTCTGTGAAAGTCGTCAACCAAGTTCAATGCACTGTCTATGAACATTACCAAAAAAAAAATTTCATATAATGATATCACCGAAAATGGGTAGTCACATAAAAGGCCCGTTTTTTGTTTATGTCCTTATAAAATTAAATTGTTTGATTTAAACATATTAATTGTTTGACATGGTTTTTAATTTTAAACATCCTGTATGTATTTAATTAGCGTTTATAAAACTATGTACAAGCCCAATTAGCGGTTTCTTTAAACCGAGATCCTCCACTAGTGCTTGAGATACAGTTATCTGATAAGGATCGAGCAAATCAGCTCGGAGTTACTATTAGAAATGTGAGAGGTTTGTTTGTTACTCTACAGATATAAAGGGAAAAATACAGAATAAAAACTTGTTATAGGTCTATATCGATATGTTATATATATAACCTCCTTGTACATAAAAAAAAAACCAGAGAAATTAAGTAACTCGAACACTTTAATGCTTTGAGATTTATTGACCCGAATATCTGCGGCAAAAGTTATCACGATGAAATTCGAAGTATTCAACTTTAGAAATTAATAAAAAAGATTTAAAACAGTTTAAAAAAATATATTTTTACTTTGTTTTAATAATTTTAATTTCCAACGAAAGATTTGGAACGTGAATTTCATTACGTAAAGGAATAATCGTTTACGAAGTTTGTCTTTAAAACCTTTAACGAATTTTGTTACAATTAAAGTTTATATATGAAAGCATGAGTAACATTTTTAAAACGAAACAGTATTTTACATTTAAATGTACTTTTTAAATGAGCTGACGAATCCCTAAAATCGACATAGCCTTAGGCTAAACATTTTTAAAAGCATTAAAACCTTTTTTCAACGTAAAAAAATATATGGATGAAATGCCACACCGTAGATAAATGTCAAAATCTGTAAGCACATGAATTTCGGATGCCCTACCAATATAATCATGGATTTGTTTTAATATAATCGTATGGAAAGCTCAACAAAAAACCTTAATTAATTAAAGGAAGTGAGAATAAAAGACAGTAGTAACATTTAAAGTTTCATTTATTACATATTATCATGCAAAACAAAACAAATTGTTGTCAAATCTCTCTACTTACGATATATGGCGCATATAAAAATTAATTATTGTTTTTATGTCTTAATAAAAATACATACATCGTGTAATGTTAAATGATTAATGTAAATTTATTCAGTGTCTCATGATAATCTCATGTACCACGTAGAGAGAGTTCCTTAGCGGCTTTGTAAAGAAAAAATACGGTATTGGCGGTGTTCCAATATTAATCATCTTAACTCGCACATGCAACGAAAGTATGAAACCTCATTCGTTTTGAATTTTAAAGCAAGTGTGTGATTTTTTTTTTCTATGCATAAGTTTAATTTATACAGTCAGCATTACTGAAATATTGTATATATAATTATATGTGGAAACTTGTCATTGTTTTAATATGTATAAAATTACAGAAAATGAAGCTTTACAGGTATATATAATAGTATCTAATTAATACATACATATTGAATACATACATACATATATATTTTTTTTCTTTAACATATCCGTTCAAAGGCAGTGCTGCGGGAGCCACCTAGTATTTAATGAGCTTGTTCAAACATTTAAGTAAATATTTTTATAAAATAATAATTACAGAATAACAATATTTAGCTCTGTGTAATGCAACAGAATCAGTGCAATCTTGATACTAACCCCAGTTAAGTTCTGCGAAAGGGGACAAGTGCCCCAACGGTGTATATCGACCACTATAACACGACCTCCACTATCAACACATAAATATCAGCGAAGGTTCAAAACGTTCTGGTTCAGGTGTAAGATGTTGCCAATTAAGTTAGACCCGCGCTTTTAATGTTGTAGCTTTTATTGGATTTGTCTGTTGGAGTTCTGTGGTGGTTGGTTTACGGTAACAATACTGCAACTGTGCTAATGAGTGTTGCATCATATGCTCATTCAATTGTGTGATGTTAGTTTAGTTGTCATTGACATTCAATCAACATATTATGCTCTGGCACAGTTTGTGTTACAGTAATATAACTTAAAATTGTTAAACTCAAAACATCTGGTTAATAGTGATTTTAGAATTTATAATAATTATATAAAGAAAGAATATTTATTTTATAATTCATTTTATTTTCTACAAAAATGTGTCAAGTAAAATGGTTTCCTTGTGTGTGTTTACCTTCTCATTTCATAGGTACCTTATAAGGAAAATATTCTCCAGAAAGCAATTCAAAAAGTAAATATTTGTTGCAAAAATATGACTTCAATTAAGTATTTGTCTTTTAAAAAAATTATAGTAATTTACTATGTTATACTTTCTTACAAACTGAATTTACACTAATTGTTAAAGCTATTTTTTATCTTGCTGCTGATTTGATTTAAATTTGTTCTTATATCAAATCCTTTAATTTTCCAGCCGTTTTATGGAAAATATTTTGTAGGATAAATATGGGCTCATGACATGGGAATTCCGAGAATCACTTACCCGTATCCAAAGGACTTAGATTGATCCAGGTAGGACGAATTCGCGGCAAATCCCGTACTATCGGTATTGGACAAACAGTATACATCGGTTAAAGATGGCTATAGATAAATGTCAATACGTCCAAATTAAATATTTATTCGTCCATTCGGCTAAAGAGAATACTTTGACGAATTGTTTAATTGAAAAACTTTCTTTTCGACCAATAAATAATTTGGCTTTGAGTTCGAAGGCAGCTCGGGATGACGACGGCTTTGTTTTGTTATTCACGGAGGTTTTATACGGTAAAAGAAATTTAATATACATTAATTCTCTTAATATATAATGTTATTCTATTTACGTTGTAGCTTTGTGAGCTGCCTGGGGTCTCAGTTTTATAAACGGAATATCGTTTAAAATTAATTGTACTGTTAAACTATTTAGATCGTATTCTAAAAGTTTAACTTTAATATTTATTTTCCATTAAAACAGCCGCAGAAGCTGACTCAGAATAACAATTATATCCAATATATAAATTTTGCGATAAAAAGTATGAGAAAGAACAACGGATGAAATTTAAAGACAACAGACCGTAGTTTATAGGTCTTGTTTTCATAAACATTTAAAAAAAAGATTTGTTCGTTCGTTATTTTAATAAGAAAGATTCAATAATATTTTGAGAGTAGCTCGAATGATAAAGTTCGTGAGTTTTTTTTAACGTAACATTCTTTCATTTATATTTATTTTCTCACTTACTATTCATATTAAAAAGTTCTTTTGTTATATGTTTACTATATTATGCTATCGTTAACTGTATATATATATTATTATTAATTGAAAATTAATTCGCAAAACTTAAGCAGGTCGCGTCGGTGTTGTAAGTAGGTATAGCACGCTAAAATAATTTTCCAGTCTAGTAATAACGTATGGTGCTTAAAATGAGGTTATCCATCACATTAGAGGAACGATTACCATCTGTGGTTGATGGAATAATGATTACTGAGGCGGAATCCGAGCGTGGTGTTGATATTGTATTGATCAATGAACATACAGCTTCATATTGGAACAATGTTTATTTGTCAATATTATTAACACTCACCACAACTTGCAGGGTCTATATATAGTATAGAATATATTAAAATATATACGTCTTATCTTTTCTGTAGCTCATATAATAGTTACATAAAGACATGTAATTTATATATTTGTAAAACATGACGTCACTAGACGCTAGCGGAGTTAGAAGTACGTGTAATGTAATATCTCTTTTTTTTAATTGGTTAGTATGTCATATAATTCTCGCAAGATATGCGTTATTCCGAAATAACTAAATAAAAAATAAATTAAAATTAAAATCTTGTTATACATTTCTCCTTTCGACATTTGTTTCGTCAAATAATTTTGTCTAGTTAACTATTGAACTGGGTTAGTAACGATGTATTAAAAAAATGTCAATTGAAATCATTTTCTTATAATGACGAGTTTAATATTCTTAAAAACAGATTGGAAAGGTTATTAAATGGATTGAATCCATGGTAATAAATACTTACATTATAAATGCTATATAATAATACAATGAAGAAATATTTATATATATTTTTGTTTTATCTTCCTTCATTGGATATATTTTCTCAATTCCATTATAGTGTATTTAATAAAGATGTTGATGTGACTCAATTAATATTTCTTAATACCCGTCTGTAATCACGATAACCCAAATGTGTCTGACATGTTCCGAGCTACATCAAATGTGTCATAGTGACTCGGTAACACTCCAATAAGCAATGACTGCGATCTCTAAACAGTTAGCCTCTGCGATTTTCATGCTATATATGGTAAAGAAATTTTTCTTAAGCTATTTTATTCACCTATCAATCAATTTTAAATTCATTAACTTTCTCGGTCCTGGTTTAAAAGGTCCTGCTATTTTCACGATTTCCATTCATATAGCCTTTAAATGTTCTTTATATTTATATTAATAGGCATTTTAATAAAATGTGTGAAGGATTATACAAAATGAACTATTTTTATGCCCGTGTGTAAGATCGAAGCCACGGCTCTTTTACACTCCACCGGTCATTTTCACAAGCGATTTGCTTCACTTTTTTTTATAACTTGCATCACATGAAAGTATTTTAGGATTTTATATACTTAAAAGACTTCAGTTTAATTTCTTGATACTAGTTATACTTTTAATTTCCCTGGTAATGGGAAAACTAGGTTGACACAGTAAATTTTTACATAATACACTTAAATTGAATTCGTTAATTAAGATTATGTTTTAGTAGATGTGTCTCAATTTAAGTTGAGGTTTATAATGTACACAGGTTTGTCATACAAATGCAATTAAAAAAATGTACAACATGTCGTCATTAAAATTCTGGAGAAAATTGTACAACATGGCCATCTCTATCACATTATTTACATAGACGGTTGTTATGGTACAAATATAATGCTTATCATGAAACAAAAAATATTTTGTTTGTAAGAAAATGTCTTTTATTAAAGTAAAAATTAAATTTATGTATTTACTATAAGACATTTGTTAGATGACATACTATTTGAAACCTCTGTCCCTCTGTTGTCTTCGGTTAATCTAATGCTGTCCTCTGTGTTTCGAAAACTTCCACTGCTTGAATAAACTCGAACTAACTAGTAGCTAAACATTAGCGAATAATAAATCTCATTAATTACAGTAGTCAGTAGTGACTAAGAAAATGTCACGAGTCAAATTATTAAAGACGTAATAGAGTCAAACGAATTATAAATGTTACGTCAACTTAGTTTATTTTATAAGTTATAAAAGTTTTTAACGGACTTCAAAGAAATATATAAGATGTAGACTAAGAACATGAAAGCTATTACTTGATGCTTGCAGACACCTTCAGCGGAATGCGACCAGCTTTTAAAAGCTTAATGACTTAGACGTTTTGCTATATAAATATAAATATATATATTTTGATATTAAATTTGAACACATAAATGACTAGAATATAATATTTCAGATGTACTATTTAAAGGAATTGTCGAATTTTTTTTTTCAGTTTTTTATCTAGGCTATAACTACTATTAATGTGAGCATGAAAGGTGTCATACTTGTATGCATGTATGTATGTATGTATACTCTGTAACTTGAAAAATAAATCGATTTTAAAGTTTAATTTTTTAATCGTAACTAACCACGATGTGAGGAATAAAATAATTCAGATGCAAGTTATGGGAAATCGTTTTGAACGAATTGTTTCATTTAATATGACACGTAGGAAATATGATGTTACTTAAATTATCTTTTTTTAAATTATGATAAACAAGAATATTTCTATAATATTTAATGAAAATTTAGATAAAATTTGTATGAAAAGAACTCATCTAACTCCTTCAAAACCGTTTCGATCCATAGTTTAATGCATAAGACCTAGGCTTTTCGTCCCCAGTGTGTGTAATTATGTTTTGAGTTATAGTAATAATGCTCGCATTATAACCCAGTTACCTTAATACCTAAATACGGCGTAGCGTTTCCAGGAAAACTAATTGTATTTACTTAAGAAACGTAAAAACTTAAGTACTTATATATATGACAAAATATATTTTAATTATCGTATTTATTTACTTCAGTAATAAGTTATTTAAAAAAATATTTAATTAAATGACTTCACTTTCTTTATGGATGTCATTGAAATTTCCTCTTTTTAGTAAATATACCTAAAAATTCCTTTACTGGATGCTATGATCACAGTTAATTTTGGCTGAATTTGAAATCCCGTGAATCCGAACGGACCCAAATTAACATTTAAATACTATATCACAATATTAACCTCATCTAAGCTTACACAACTAATAAGGGATAATTATTGGGTATTAGTTAAAACAAGCGGTTAAATTATACATAGATATTATTTGAGCTATATTTTGATTAAAAACTTTAATTTTATAATGAATATTGTATTGAAATACATTTTTGTATTTGTTTATTTAAAAAATTAAAAACGATTTACGCGTTCGTTTTATATCAAAGGTAATGAAGGCAATGCTTTATTATCCGAGGATGGCATTGACCTCGTTGGTTGACTTGGTGACCATAAAATGATCTCATGATATTACACAGCTGTAAGATGTTTTAATCTTATCTGTTATAAGATTTGAATAAGAAAATTTGGCAAATATTTCAAGTTTAACGTGCTATATTGTCTAGTAGTGACGTAACATTAATTTATATTAATCTTTTAGTTTATCGAAGAATTCGTTTTATTTTAAACTTGTTTTAATAAAATCAGTCTTTTGTGTGTGAATTCGTAACAAATAAAGATGAATCAACCAAATTATCAAATTATATTAAATGAAAGTTATCTGTTTATAAGTTAATCTTTGATAACTTTGGAGTCGATTGAGACTATATTTTTTTTCGTTGATAAGGTTTTTAACTTAACAACAATGTGGAATGAATACTTTGATTTAAACTTAAGTAGAAAATATATTGCAGAAGATTCGAATTTGTACTATCCCAAATAACGCGAACATAAAGGAAATAGAAGGCTAGGCTAAAAGGATTTCTGAGGTATCAGATTCGAAGCTCGCTCGAGTCACATATTTTTTCCATTATTAATATTTAATATTAGTTTACCCAATTTTATATTTAGTTGGCTATAATAGTAGTATAAAATATAAGCAACTTAAAAAAGTATTATACTCAAACATATATAAATACATATATCCTAATGAATCACTAAATAAGAGTAAAGTTAAAATATACTTATTTATTGAAATTTTGGCACGATCGCGAAATCTAAATGAGTACACCCCGTTGGTAAGTCCGTATTTAGAGATAGTTCCCACTTAAAGCATCGGATTCTAAAACTGATCAGACAAGTTTCGTGAGGGAGTTTTGACAATTTTAGTACGTTTCGGTATAGTTTTTTTTTTTGTTGATAACCGATTTCATTGTTATCTATTATGTTATGATAACGTTTGATAATATATTGTCATATATACGAACCATGGGATGTTGTTTAAACCAAACAAAACCTATTAAAAACATACATCATTTGGTTTAAAGTAACATACAAGATTTTTATCTTCATGCCATAAATAAATATATGCTTTATGATATAAAATGTTCTTTGTGAAAACGTTATAATTATTCTAAAATTTTATTCCGAAAGTTCTTTCTATCATATTTCCATAAACGCCTGAAAATGTTCTGTGATCATTCCCAAAATAATTCAGTCCTCTGAACTCGTATTATTTCTAGCAGCACTTGACAGGTGACTCACTGGTGCAAAGCCAACAATATGCTGTCATTGAAGATTTAATGATTAGGGATATCATTTTGTGTACATCATAATTTACATACAGAAAACAAAAACCATGATATCATTATAATGTCGTTATAAAGATTATGTAATTGTCATATATAAATAAAATATTAAAATATGTAGGTATATAGTTTACGTTGAGCCAGAAGTTATTAAGTAAGAACTGCAGTAGTATTTTATGTAGCTAGCTAACCGGTGTTATTGGCTTACAGCCGATCAGCGTCCAGATAGAAAATTCTCAAATATACAAGTCGTTGTTGTTATTTACTTGGAAAAAACATTGGATTATAATTTATTCTTGTATATACTTATTTAATTTTAAAACTTAATCTTATATAACAATAGAGCAATCCTTAAAATAATAGAGAAATAATTTTCTTTTATATATACACTTATATATACTTTTTTTGGGTGTCAGTCTTTACGAGTTGTTATTACTTATAAAGAACGTAAAAAATGTATACAATATTCTTTGTCTTTTCGCGGTAACGTTCTTATTTTCTCTTTATATGAGATACTTTTAATTTATACAGTTCTCATAACAGTAGAAACTGTTCTGTCAGATTATTTTAATCTCACGAGATAATATTCCGTCATAAAGCTGTATGTTTATCAACAAATAAATAAATAATCTTAAATAAACATTATTATTATTCTCTTTTTTTAACATATTGTGTCACCTATTAGTTTTGGTTTATCCTCTTGTCAGTTGTCTATAATTCTATATAAAAATGAAGTGTTAAACATCAAGATTCTGAGCTAAATAACAGAAAATTTTGAGTACATACGTCTTTTATAGTAAGATTTAATACATTCATAAAGCGCTTTTACCTAATGAATTATTAATGATAGTGAGATCGCCACGCAAAAGAATTGTTAGTGATTTAAATACTTATAATATAACACGTATGTATCATATGAATTGATATAATTATAAAATGTTTACTTGAACAATAAAATGTCTTTTAATATCCAGAGCTATGAAATACATTTTTATTTGATTTAAATAACAATGATTATTAATTAGCTTTAGGATTATGTGAACAGAAATCGGTAAGTTTGGGTTTGTATTTCTTAATATTATTGTGAACAAATTTTCATAACCATAAGCTCAGTCCTGTACGCCTAATCCGAGTCTGCATCGCAAGCTAAATACGGAGCTTTAACAGTTTTCCATTCATAAATCTTCACACATTATAGTATCAACGTGGGTTATTATTGAATGAGAAACTTGAAATACTTTGTATGTAGTATTTGTGTAACAATTTGTTCTAAGCACGCAGATTCTGTGAGGTTTTTAATAGTTGAAGTAGCGTAATAGTAATGTGTTAGCCATTGGTGGGATTATGTCCAACCCCAGTATTCATAGTCAGTAAACAGAAGATTCAAAGTTTTCCATTAATATGTCTCTTGATACTATCGTACGGTAAGATTTATAAGTCTGCAAGATGTTGTATTTTGTTTCACAAATCACGACTCAAACTTGTGGTAACTACTATTCCCAAACAAACAAGTTACATAAAGTAAAGTTCAAATGAATATTCAGTCGAGAAACATCCTTTCGTTTTTGAAGTCGGTTAGAATTTAGATGATACGTTTTTATTGTTCTATGTAACATTTCTATTACTATTAGATTGTAATCATTAAATGCTTAACCAGAACAACAAAGAGGCCGCATTGTAAGGCGATTCACCGAATAACATACAAACGAAAATATGTTTTGTGTGTATAATGTCAAAAAACAAATTACTCTGCATTATATTTGTTTTAAATTACATATAAAAAAATTGCGAGGGTAAGGTACTTTAAATAGACAACCATAGTTAAACTTCTATAAAAGGAAGATTAACAAGAAAACATTTTAGCATGATCGGGATAAATAAATATAATATATAATTATGGTGAAAAAAGTATTTTTAAATAAAAAGAAATCTATTATTTTTTGTTTATTTAAATATAATCAATCGATTTATTGTTAGCGATAGTAATAAAATTACCGACAAAGCTGGATTTGTTGATCAATTAGTGTATAAATAGCACGTACAAGAGCCAGAGTGTACGCTTCGTCTCATACAAAGCAACCACTCACAGCTATAACAAAAACCGACTCCCACCGATCGACCGATTAGTCCGATATACAGTCGGCCGACGAGTCAAGCCAAACAATGCTACGGATTCACTTACAACAGCTCCGAAATAAATGCTTTCTTTTACATATAAAATAATTAGATTCACTTCTATTTCACCTTTAACCTTTTCATACGAATTCGCAAATTTATTTTGTATTTTTTATAAATTTCACAATATTCTTCTGTGATACAATTTTTATTTTCTTAAGTTGATTATATTTTTGTACCGAGCTTAGGTAATGGAGGGTTTTGTTACGTATGTATATTTATTTGGCACACTCTTGATGTTGTAAGCTTGTCGCGTTTAGACTCTCAGATCTCTTTATCTTCGGCGTCAGATATGATAGCAGATAGTAGGTACATCCAAGTTCTAAGTTGAAAGGAAATACCTACCGTATACGGACATTATAATAGTGAACATTATTATATATCTGATTTATTACATTTTCAGTTTTTTTTTATTTAACTAAGTATCGTTAAGATTAACGTAATTGGATTTTCTGTTATTTTTTTTTATTATATTTACTTGTTGCATCTCTGGATATAAAGTAATTTTGTATGTTATTTACTTTAGAGGAATTGACTCTACTTAAGTTACTTTTTTCTATAACAATTTCTTTGGATATCAGGAAATAAAAGTGTCTGTCTGATTTAAATTCTAAAAGCAATAGGCATCAAAATCTATCATATTACGTTTTGCTACATGATTCTATCGTTTAAAAAAAACCAAGCTCAAGCTGTTTCAGAGATGAGCTCTAACAAACAGATACACAAATGACTAATTTAGATATTCAAAAACAAAAACAATATAAAACGAAATGAACTGAAACTAGTCTAGAAATAACCGAAAATAAATATTTCAATGTACATAATTATTGAAGATAAATGGATGAAGGAAATTGACGCGCGTCTACAGAGGATATCCTATTGCATCTTCGAAATACCATGACAGCATACATTTTATATGGAACCTTATTCCATATATAACCTGAGTCATTAGATTGGTGTCCATTACAGCTGTAATTAAGTCAAAATATACACTATACATAGTCTATTGAATCTTAAGTTATTGTAATTATTATTGGTTAAATAATTCGTCTATGATCGGGGTGATAGCCTGAGACAGCTTAATTGGTTTATTTTTAACTTTTGTTGTAGACGTTCGTAATCTTTCGTACATCGATAGCATTTTAATCGCATAGGGATCAATATTAAACGTAAATGCTTTTTGTTTGTATGAACGAAATAATCAAATATATCTATTATATAATAAAAAAAATGTATGTGAAAGTTATTACGCTTTTATATTTTTTATTAACAAACCTATTTAAAATATTTTTAATAAACATATATATATATATTGTTTAAGTGAATGACATTGGCATAATTATTTAATTAATGCCCATCAAACTATTGTATCCAATAAAATGTATACCGGAAAATAAATTACGTTTCCGTGGTGGGTAGGGAGTTGTAAATTATTAGTTAATCTGTTTCGACTGTCTGTCTGGCACAACCGAAATCATCGGGACGGTTAATTGTGTATCGGTGGAACAAGATGGCCGACAGTTATTTCGTTATTATAATAATTACAAATAAACGTAAGCTTACTCACCTACATTTTAAACGAATAGCATAATTCTGTATATAGCTATTACTTGTTTGATATAAATGTCGCTGTATTTTTTTTAAATTATTTTATTCGACATTTAGAAACGTCATTTCTATGTCTATTGATGACATAATTCCATGTTTACCGGTTTATAACTAGGTTTGTGTGATGACTAATATGTGGTTGAATTTTCATCGTCCACTTAACTACTTTGTAGCTACGACATCGAGACGATTTTATGTTTTATCGTAAAAACAATTTTTACATGTTAGTATAAAAAAACACTTTCGTTGAATTTAATTTTTTATACATTTTTACAAAGTTTTATAGTAACTGTTTAGTTTTTTAACAAATAAAAATAAATACAATTCTAAGTCTAGTCTGCGTGTTATATTTAGCGGGGAAATATATTAATGAGGATCGTTGCGTTCTTAAACTTAAAGTATTTATAAAATATACATATATTGTTTGTATGTTTGTTGTTGCAAAACGTAATGAAATCTTATTTCACTCGCCCGTCCCGTATAAGGCCATAAGTTTAGGACGCCAGCATTTACGACACATAGTGACAGCATATTTATTAAGCTGTGTTTTATAGCATGACAGATGTTGAACGTGCTCCAAATTATGTCTTTTTTTTTATTTGTTTTTTAATACATATATTGTGTACTCTGTAATGTTGCGAATAAGAATCATTTATATGATTTAAAGAGCATTAAGAAAGTCGTAAAGCTCAGCGGTGGCCGTTGCCCTCTCAGGAAATCGATACCAAGTTCATGGTATGGTTCATAGCTAATCTAACAACGTTTATTGTTTTTTTGATGACTTAATCCTAGTTGTGTAGATTTCATAACAAGCTGCTAGTTAGAATAATATTACACACAATTCGCTTCCCGCTTATTTACAAGTTAAGATGAAATCAAGTCTACGTATTATTATATAAAGTGTTACTCCTTTTACAGTATAAGCAAAATTTGTTTACAAGTTTCCTAAAAATTAGCTTACTAGCTCGAGTCTCAGAGTAATCTTACGTCAAAACTTCCTTACAAACGACCGCACTGCTTTTATATCTAAGGTATTTTTTTATAGCAATTTAGACTTTATTGTGTTATAAATATTATTGATAATTGAAGTAAATTATGAACAAAACTATAGTTATACTCGATTACTTGAACGTTTGAATCAGTCGTATTATCGATCCACGTTGCAATTGCATCGCCTCAAGTGATTTACTGGATGGGGTACTTTTGTGTCACAGGAAAATCTACTTTATTCTTATATTGATAGAGGTGTGAAGATTTGGTTTGTTTTAGGGATATATTCCAGGGGCTGCCCACGTGTTCGGCGGCATTATTGCATGATCGCGATGTTTTTCATTGGACCATAGCTTGTTTTTTGAGGGGTCCGATTATAAGTATGTTTTTTAGGACTAAGCTTCGGTAGCGAAATAAATTAAAAACTACAAATACATTTTTGATTTTCTGTAAAGCGGTTAGTTTTTGACAAAAATGAAAAAGTTTCTATCGATTTTTATTTACCATTATCGTATAAGCGAGATATAAAAACATATTTGCTTTTATTTTGTCTACTATAATTTTGTTTAAGGTTAAATTTTGGTTAGCCCCATAGGACACTGGCCTTTGTCAATTCAACTATCCCTCAATGTAACTTCCCTTTAACGTTTAAATTAAATTTTGGTTTGGGATCAATATGCTACTTGAAGCAGTGTCCTTCTATTGTCACTGTGCTTCGTTTGTCATTAAAATTTTATTATTACTTGTATAGAAATGATGCCAATGTTATTACTTTATACTTAAATCATTTGATTATTTTAGAATTCAGCTGGGATTACATGTTTTGTTTACTGTAAGGCTCGTAAATTGTAGCGGCTTATAGAATAGCTAGGTAGGTACCTCAATACAACAATTAATTATTAATCGGTGGTAGTTTAGCCAGTAAGAGTAATAGATCATTAAGCATATTATTTTAAGGGAATTCATCATCATCATCAGCCTAACAGAGCCAACTGCTGAGCAAAGGCCTCTTCTCACATGGAAAGGGTTTGAACATTTATCACCACGCTTGTTCAAGACGAATTGGTGATTTCAAATTTATAATTTGATATTACAAGTCCAGATTTTCTCCCGATGTTTTTCATTCACCGTGTCAGTAATGTTATATATTATTCGAAACATACTCTTATGTATGGCTCTGAAAAATCATATTGGTACTTGCCAGGTTTCGCACTCGCGCCTTCATGCACGAGAGGCGGCACTTACCTCTAGGTGACCACGACCTACAAGGGATTTCTATGTTCATTAAATATTTATAGAACATCAAAAGTACAAAACCTTCTAGCTCTAAAAAGTTTCTCCGTTAATTACCGAATGGCTATGTTAACAATTAGTAATGTTTCTAACATTATTAATTGCTTATTGCATGGCATGCATGGATGCACATAATGCGAGGTTGATGCAAATATTACCTAGCAGCTAACCTTATGAATGAGAACAACGGCATATCTGAATGGCATAATTACGAAATCTATCAGCAGATAACTGAAGGATGTCTAGATTAACCGAGATAACATCTGCACATGTGATGCTGTCTTAAATTTTCAAAGTGATTATTTGGTTTACGTCATAAGATTGATACCCATAAGTTCTTAGACCACCAGCCATTCCTCAATTAAAGTCTTAGTTGATTTTACCATTTTTATATACCTATATTGTCAAGCAATTATTTCCAAGGCCACATGA
>DVQP01001602.1:0-14941 GCA_018231745.1 Danaus eresimus
ATTTTGTATCGAGCGTACCGTTTGTAAGTTGTCATCATATAAGTTTAATCATTCTAAAAATTAAGAGCTCGTGCGAAGCCGGAGCTGATACCTAGTATTATAAATGTAAAGCTATCATTGTTGTGTGATAAATTCATTTGAAGGCAATAATATTTTTGAGAACTTTAGAAAAAATATATTAATTTTTTCAAAAATACTATAAGGTATAGGACGATTTCCCTATAATTACTACTGTAAACGAAGTCGCGAGCAAAAGCTAGTTCTTGAAACATTATTATAATGAATTAAAATTCAAATAGTAATCTAATATAGCTAATTACTTATTTATTTATAGATGATATGAAACGGTATATAATGAATATACAGATCTCCTTACATATATGAAATAGAAAAGAATTACTAGAAATATATAAAAAAGTTTTTTTATATTTTTTCTAAATCTATTAACAAGACATTGTATGAAGCAGATGAATCTGAATACTGTCATGACTGTTTTACAATGAGGACGTAAAAAGTTAATAAAAAACTTTAAAACTCTTCGAATAATGTAAAAATATTACATTTGAATTATAATAATCTAAATATTTATATGTTTATGTTTGTATATTGAGAAAAAATTCAATCACATCCCAAATACGAGACGCCATATTTACAATAGTTTCGTGAAGGCGTTAATAATCTGTGAATATTTACAACTCTTGAATACTTACATTTTATTTGACTCCATACAACCTCAATTAGAAGGCTCTTAACGACATTTGTGTTACGCGATTACGTAAGATGACGAAATTTTTGTTAAACTATTTTTCACTATGGCTCTATAATTTGAATAAAAATGAGTCTACGGTCTATTTAGTGTTAATATATATATATATATATATATCCTTCACGTAATTCTGAATCTATAACATAAAATAGCACGTCTGCACTAATTGAACCTTGAACAGTGACAATGAAACTTAGATTTCTAGCAATGTTCTTATAAAACCACATTAAAAACAAGTCACCTGATATTAGCTCGTGGTCAACATATAATAACATTAAGTTTACATAAAGAATATTACATTATAATAAAAATGTAGAATATTTTTCATATTCATATATTTATCGTCGCTGTAATATATCAACAGAAAATTTAAATTTCGCGTTAACTAAACACATGTATTTAAATTATTAATAAAGTATGTCGACTTCAAAAAAACATTCAAAAAAAGGCGGTATTTTTTTAATGAATTACATATTATGTTTCAAATCATCAGATAGTAGGGAAGACGCCGTGGAAAGAAAATTGCAACATTCCCTTGAAAAACAAATCAGAAAAAGACACATAATGGGTTTCCTATGACAAAACTTTATCAATTAAATATATGTGGGTATGTAGCGGGGAATCAATCAGTGATGATTGTCGACCCAGTTATAAAACGAGCGTCTTACTGCGCAGTACCACACATGCCCACTAGCTGAGTTACAGACGGGGTCAGACTTCGGACCGCTCCGATTACGTAACACTATCAGCGCGTGCCGATAAAACGACGAATTCGTCCTGAAGGCTACACAATACACACCGACATACAAACACTATATATATATGACATAGAATTAATTAACTAAACGCGTCTTCTATATCAATGCGGTATGCGGTTTTATTGCATTATATATAATTAGTTATATATAACTTGATTTAAATAGTATAAGTTAAAGTGTGAATAAGATAGGTCACGTTGAAAAATATCTTGCAAACAGTGAAATTCAAAGCATTTCGTTCGATCGATAGCACCGAGTAATTGACGCACATTATCAATTACGTACATTGAGTAACATAAAACAGATAGAGAAAAATATTTTTAAACCTACAAGCTGTACTACTTAATTAATTATGAACGAAGTTATGTTTTTTCCTCTGCGGCCAGTACATGTCATAAAGTTATATTTATATATAGCGCGGAATATGTACGTCTGTAAGAATTCATTAATATTATCCTCTATTAATTTTAATAAAACGCTAAGAAATTTATAAGCCAAGATTTAATAAATAAAAACGGGGTCACCTTCCATCCCTCTAAAATCGATAACTCAACAGGTTGTATCAAATTTAGTAACGTAAGTAAACACGACTATCTTCGCCTTTCTGAACGTTTAATAAAAAAAAAATCATTTAAATTAGTGAAAATGTTATTAAATATCCGTTTTCATATTACACAAAGTAAAATTAACGCTGTAATAATTTGGGCACACACACAATTTTCTAATAACATTTAGTTCTATCATATTCTTAATTTGAAAAAACTCAAATTCCAAATTCAAATTAGGTAGTCTTTGTCATGTATGCTGTTATAATTAAAAAAGGTATTTGTAAGTAGGTTACATATATTAGCTGTCATTAGCCGATATTAACCGCAAAACCACGATCACGAGATACAGGCAACTAAGTCATTTAAAAAAGTTATGCGTCTTGGTTCATCCTTCATACGTTTATATTATATTGTGTTAAGAATTATAATATGGTAATAACTTTACATAGCATTACTGTAATAAATTTTTAATTAGACTTCTAAATTAATAATTTGAAAAACGTTTGTATTTAGAATGTGCCTAGAGAAGGGCACGTGTATGTACATGTCCATTTGTGTTAAGAAGTTGTTGAACCGTTAATTAATATTATACTTATTACATACCATGAGAAAACATTTTCAATGAAAGATATAAAACCGGTAGGGTATAGATAAAGAAAAATATCAGGTAAAATGAAATCGTAATTGTCTTATTACTGTGTTTAAAAGAAATAGATTAAAGCGTAAAAACTCTAGACGCTGTAAAGTAAAAAAAAATGAGTTGAATCTCAAACCCCCCGAGTATCCCGTTTTCAGCTGATTCAGCCGCTTCAAGCTATTGGCGGAAAGCCAAGTGTAACATGAGAGCATTGTTTTCAATAATTGGCAGAATGCCATTTATTAAGGATTATTATAAAACACGGATTACCTTATATGTAATAAGTATTACCACGTTTTATAAGAATTCTGAGAATATACGTTAATAAAATTAACTCAGTGTTTGGTACACAGAAAACTATATTAAGAAATCTTTGATCTTTATCTACAGTGTGCTTTGACCACAATTTGTCACAAATACTTCCTAATTATCAAATATCAGTTAATATTATAGCATTATTAATAAAAAATACTTTTTATTTCCCAATATTATAGAAATTCAAAAAAAGAACACGATTTGTTTAAATTCGAAAAGAACTATGACGTGACTTCTTATGAAATATGACGTCGGCCATTTTGATGGAGATGCAGTATGAGAATGTACCTCCTCATAATGTGACAAAAGATAACAGGAAAATTTTGAATGAAACAAGAACTCATATACACACCCAAACCTAATATTAAAAAAAATATACACCCTAAATGCATAAGGCGTTCCAAAAAATATAACCAAAATAATTGACCGAGTCAAACTAAAACTTATTTTATTTTTTAGTCTGTATTTTAGAAGACGGTAAAAATACAAAAATCCTCTATTTTAAACTATTCTGTACATGTACTAAAAATATTAAGCGTTCGAAAGTAAAATTTCTGAAGACATCGATTTTAACTTGGGCTGTCATAAGAACGTTGATGTAAGGAAAATTTTGAAATACTATAATAGATAGTTAAATCAGAACTAACCTTAGTTGAGCGCAGTAGAACTGGTGAGGGATGGCGGTCAACACACCAGCACCATCGCCGGTGTCATTGTCACAGGCGCACGCTCCACGGTGTTCCATACGCTTTGCGAGGACTTCAGCATCGCGAACGATCTAATATCACAATATTTAATATACATAAATACATATTAATGTAATAGGTATTACATAGCCCACTATTTGATATTTAATGTCCATAGATTTTTGAATATCGAACGAATTTCAAACAGTCGTTTCGAAATATTATTTCCCTCTCCCTTAAAATATAGCGTCAGTGATCAAAATTTTACGTCATTCTGACATTTTATTATTGCGAGAAATATGTATATATATTTCCATTTGCAATAATAATTTGTATTCAATGTCTAGACAAAAACACATCAACAGAAATCATTATAGATGGATGACATATATGTATACATATGTATATGTAATCAAATCAAATAGTTTTCTTTACTATATATGGATATGAGCTTAGGGTTTATATTTATTACCTTATAAACTCCATACATATTTTCTATAAATTTAATCACAATAACTATAAAAGCAATTACTTTAATAAGGCAATATTCTGTCTTATAAAAAAAAGATAGTTGAAAACAAATATAAAGAAGGAAAACCTTTTGTTTTTTATTCATACAAATTTATTACAAAGTATATGTACAATTTTGTAAATATGAAGTTATAGTTGTATGTGTCAGATAATAAGCTCAGAGTTACCTTGTGAGAACGTTTTCCGTCTATAGCAACAACAAATCCAACACCGCAAGCCTCGTGCTCGTTTTGGGGGTCGTACAAGCCTTGCTTGGGTGGTGCTTCCCACTCCATACCTGGATAAATTGAGGTTATTGATGTGATGTACATCTTACATAAAGAAAATATTTAAAAACCCACCACCGATCAGTGTACAGTATAAAGTATTGTAACTTAATATATTTTTAATTTGTCTTCCAAGGTATAACAAGTTTTTCTTAGTTTTATTATATAAAACTTCCTTAATTACAGAATAATTCTTTCAAGTCCTTAAAATTTTATTTATGCCCATTAAGTTCTTACTATTTTTCCTTTTAAATTTTTACTTCAAACAGTTTATCATTATAGGTACAATACAATTCCATTTACAATCTTGTACTTAAGGCAATCAATTAGCTTTTCTAATTAAAACCTTTTTGAGGTTTAATTCAAACGCTAATAACCTTCAAGATAGGTCACAGTGAAGGTCACTTTAACCTAAACCTCATCTTGTTCTAGCTATTCTCTGTACTGTTATATTAAAAAAAAAATGTTATCTTCAGACAAATTTGGTTTAGGTTTTCTCAATTATATTAACTACTTTGCTTATGAGAAATGAGCTTTAAGGACATTTTTTCTGGGAGCCATATATTTATATAGTCTTAATAGAAAGTTATATTTACAATTTATTATAAAAGAATAATAAGAATTTAAGAATGGAATTGTTATCAGACTAGCATATAACATAGTAAGTCGATAATACTAGGAAAAAGATAATAAGATTATTAATAAGAATGAAAAGCTCTTTATTTAAATTTTATTCACAATATTTATTAGCATTCAGTACCTATAAGAACCCAGGAATTATTTGTATAATATACAAGATTTTCTTAAAATTATTGCGTAAATGTAGACAAATGCAAAATGTAAATAACTGTTATATTGCGTTTCGCAACTAAATTTTATAAATGTATTTATTAATGTGCATTAAGAATACTTAACACGTGGCTCAAAATATTAATAAAGTAAACCAAAAAGAAATTAATGCAAAGTGCACAAAATTTGCTACCTTAAGGTAAGTTCGTTGGAAGTACAAAACTGTATGAGCGAATCACAACTTAAAGTTTTGCACTGTAACAGATAAAATCTGTATATAATATTTATTAACACAAGGTTCAATATGAAAATTTCAATTATTTAGGACACTTAAATGCCGGCAGTTCGTAGTGACCTCTAGCAGTCGACTACAATAACCGGTGACACGCGATGGACTAAACTGAAATGAACGAACAGCGAACGCAAAGAATGAGTCGGAAAACTTGGTTATTTTTAGACTCGCATACTCTGAATGAATAAACGAAATTATTTTCTTTGAGTTTCAGAACGGCTTAGAGTAATATATACATATTCATTGGCTAAATATACAAACCTATAGGAATTATTTTAAGGAAAAAAAAAATCAGATTTACTCGTGTTTTAAAATAGTTATATGTGTAAAAGTTATGTGTGTTTTATTTTAAATTGTGAATTTTTAAATTTCCACGTCGCGTAGGAAAGTAAGTTGCTATAAATTAGATCATAAATAATGGATTAAATAATATTTTTTCTTGGACGACTAATACCCCGATATCGAAAAGGTATTAAAAGTTTTTAACTAGGTATTTTTATTGTTATTGGTATTCAAAAGCATAGAAAACGTGATAAAATATACTTGCTTCAATATTTATAAGCTGGTTTTAATTCAATTGCAGAGATTATTATTTTTTGATATTTCTGATATTCCACACTAGCAACACCAATTACTAAATCTGTCACGGATGACGTTTAGTTCATATTTGTCAGAAACGCCACAGAAAAGGAACTGACCAATAGGCGTCTCGAGACGCGGGTACCTTCTAGTGTGAACCATCACTTGCAGTTAAACAAATTCGCGGCAATGAGTTGAACGTTGTTCAGGAATAGCCTTTAGCCAATTTTTACGAACCATCAAGTTTATTTAAATTTTGCAAAGTTATAAATTGTAAAGTGAAGCAATTTTATAATTGACTTATAAGTTTAAATATAATTTAAATATGCTACTGTAAACGTTAATAAATAAATTGTGAAATTTGAAAAGTGCGATATTTAAAAACTAAAAATTTGTTAAATATTGTGATCAAGATGAGTTTAAGTCGTTTGGGAGGTGCTCTGAAGTTTGATTCGGTGAAAGTTAGTCAGTGTAGTGCATTAGTTGCAAAACTTTGGGGACCTTGCATTCGGGAAGTGAACACGAGCAGTTCAAATCGGGCTGTTGCACAACACAACAGTAAACCAGATTGGAATAGGGCCGTTAGCGAGGCTGAGAAGATCGTTGGCTACCCGACCTCCTTCCTCAGCCTGCGATGGGTGCTCAGTGATGAAATTGCGAATGTCGCTTTGCACTTACGAAAACTTGTTGGAAGTAACCATCCATTGCTCAAAACCGCAAAGTTAGTTGAGTTCCACTTTTAAATAACTATGAAATTCTTTTGTGGTTTAAAATGAAGAAACATTTAAGTATTTTTTTTAATTCGTGTCAAGTAAATAACAAATAAGTTGAGTGTAAGTTAATGAAGTACGTTAGGTATAATGATAGGGAAAACTTCATTTACACACAAATAAATGTATGTTATTTGCGCCTGGATTATGATAATCATACCTTTGCCTCAGCGAGCAGGTCATCCATGGCTATGTTGTTTATTGCATTCACCGTGATTATGAAACGCAACTACATTTTGTAAATGAATTTTATGATGACGCAAATCATTCTAATTTTTTTAGTCAAACAATTGTAACTGAATAAAGCAGATAGGTTTTTTTATTCGTCCGAAAGTGACCTAAAAAAGAAGTTTTTTTTTACGACTACGTACATTTTAAGCGAAATGTTATGCGTTTTTAACAGGAATCTTATATACAATGGTAAGAATAACATGCAGGCATGGGGGCTGATAGTGCTTCTAGTTTCAAAGGCTGCGGGGCACAGTCCGGAAATACCGGATATGGAACAGGACAAAGCAGCGGGAGTATTGCACAGGTAACAAAATATAACAGATGATGTTCGGTAATCGTAACTAAAGTGTAACAGCAGTTTTCTTATTATATATTACGTTAATGGTACATAATACATACGCACGTCTTAATCACACGTCGTGATTGTTGGCTCTTTTTAAATTACATATTTATAAAGCGTTGTATTAGATTCAATATATGAATGTTATATATTTATATAATATTTATGTATTTAATTCATATGAACAATGCGTTTATCATGAACAAATTTATTTATTCAACAATATATATGTATATGATTATTTCCTAGTCCTTTACAAGTCAGCTAGTTGGTAGCTTGTAATGTTTTGTAGGCTTCGTTGTATGTGTATTATTTGTATTACGTTTTGTGTGTAGCCAGCGCGCCCTGGCGGAGGTGACCGAGATGATCCGAACATCTCATCTGGTACACAAGGGTCTGGTCAATATGAACACGAGGCTCGGTCCTGGAGAGCCTGACGACATGATGTTTGGGAACAAAATAGCGTTACTTAGCGGGGACTACCTCCTGGCCAACTCCTGTACTGAACTAGCTAACTTGAGGTGAGACCCAATACCGCCTACCAACACGACACACTGTTTGGAATATCACCGATTTTCGATTCTTATAGGTGTGACGCGTTTGAGGAAAATCCTTTGTAATGACTATAATTTTTACATTATAAAGAAAATATGAAGTTAAATAAATTGTATTTTGGACGAGAAAAACACAACAGTTATTATTTTGTTAGATAAAAAAACATTACATGCAATTAGTTTATAGTAATAATATGGTCTAATATGATTTCCATTTTTCGTCTTACGTCATAATTATGAATTTTAAATGTTTTTGTTAAGACATTTTTGTTATATAATTAATCGATTTTCAATAATATTTTCCTACCTTAAAACTAACGTTTCGTTTGAGTAATGTTTTTTAACAAAAAAATATGTGTCCATAGTCACAGTATGGAATAAAGGTTATTTCCTAGTTTCTTATAAATTTTTTGTATTTTTTAAATCTAATTGTAAAATGCGTTTGAACAGCGGAATAACATAAACTGTCATTTTACTCAAATGTAATTTTATCTGAATATGTGACTTAAACAAAAAAGTAAACAGAAAAATTATACATAAAACGTAGATATAAACTTATATAATTTGTCAGAAAAACAATTTTAATTCGATATAACAATAGAAATCACAGCGAGTCTTGTAGGCAGAGATACAAACACGAACAGACTCACACATATATAATATATAATAATATATATGTACATATAGCGTAACTGCAGAGAAAGTTATGTACATGACTTCTTCATACAAGCGTTGTTGGGTTACATTGGTATTGGTATTGGTAGCCGGCGGCTCATTAACATTTACCGATACAAGTAGTGTTCTTACTCATTTCATAGCTATCATTATAATATATTATATATTATTATGTAATATTGTATGTAATTGAAATTTATTATGTACTCGATAGATGGTCATCTCCATTTTGATGTTATGATGTTAACTGACGTGTGCTTAGATTACGCAATATAATATATGCCATACTGTTATATTCGATAATATATATATATATATGTATATAGCTTTTCCTTTCAAGAATCTCGTTAAGCAATTTTTAAATGAATGACGTCTTTATTTATAAATTATTTTTTTTTACATAGAAATGAATTTTACAGCAGAATAAGTTTTCTTTAAGATATTTTGTATCCTGGGACATTTATTAGAAGTCATAAAAACAATTTTTATAGTCTCTTTTAAGATACGTATAATATATTTTTAAAGTAACTAAGTAAGAAGATATCACCCTTAGTACAATAGTTTCGTCTACCTACATACTGGCAGTTTGAACGTATTGCAGTCGGAAATTCCGACGATTACTTCTATTATTGAAGAATTTTGACTTAAAAAAAACTAACAACTCTGTGCCAAAAAAATATATATTGTATTGTCCTAAACATATTTAACGTTTAGGAGTTACATAAAACACGACAAACGTACACAGAACACGATCGTCAAGGAATCCGGCCTTTCCAAAAACTTTCCCGTTCATCGGGCGACACAACACTATACTAGATGTAGTAACTATAATCAAATATATCATGATATTACTTATAATATAAATAAAACTTTGTGTTTGTGTGTTGTTACGAGAAAACTATTTATCAGATTTCGATCAGACTTTATACTAATACAGTTAAAATATTCGAATAAGATATAATTTATCTATTTCCGTGTAATTCCCGCTGTATGTCTCTTCTTGTATATAGATGTCGCTGCTTGTCGATTACAGTAATCTCTTGTTTCAACACACTATCCATTTCTGTCTGAAATTCCAATGCTGAAAAGAGCGAAATCGGGAGCCAGAACTGGTGATATTTTTTTATCTAATAAATCACTATAAAAATGACCTTAGTTATTTAATTTATGTGTGTATAAAAATAGTATGATCAATCAATAGTTATTTCTTCCATTAACGGCTAATAGAACACTAGTTGGTTAAATGAGCTCTGCGAGAGACTTACAAATCATAGTCTTAATGATTCTTTTACTAATTAACTCTACTATATACCAAAACTCATTCAGCTATTGACTTAATATAAACAATTACTAGTAGTTTTTGCGAGGCCTTATATAAAGTTAAATAAAAACACTACATACGAATTTATTACAAAATTTCTAATATCATCATTATGATAACATTCGCGAGGGTGTGTGAAGGACGCTTGGGATATCGTTGTTATATTCGTTCAAAAGATTGCAGTATGGATGCTAACATCAACTTGCCTTTTATTGCGTAAAAATTTACGGGGAATTTTTGCATGGCATTTAGCATTCACATAATTTGTCATGTACACAAACGTCCAAGTGTGAAGTAAAACGAAGCTTTCACGTATTACAATCTCATAGGAATTCGTTAACTTTGAAAGTTATATGTATAATGTATATTGAAATAATCCATTTTAATATGAATACCTTTTCTGGAAATATATTGATGTTTAAAGTTTCATTTAATATATAGGTACCTACACGTATTATACGACAGAATTCGTCTTCATAGAAAGTTCTAAAGGACAATACAATAGTTATCTTTCAAGTATCTCGTGCAAAACATATGTTTAAAATATATATGTCACATGGATTTCTTTAAAGAATTCTTCAAATACAGCTCCATATTGCCAGCCATTCGTATCTTATATCTTCTGAACGGTACATCGTGAGGTAGGTCCTAAGGTCAATGCTTGCTCGGTCTCAAATTCACACACGTTAATTAATTGTAACGGGATTCATACGAGATCTACGTTCGAGAGCAAATTTTTTTACTAGGTCGTTTTTTGATATTGTTATTTGAACTCAAATGTTAGAAGCATTAGGATACTTTTTGTTTGTAGGGAATGGAGTCGAAAGTAACTGAGCGAGTAAGTTTCGCGAACCGGTTGACCCTTTGAGAACGAGTGCGATGTGTCTAGTGTATGGAATTCATATATATTGTATTATTACATATGGCTGTTGGATTTATTCATTACGTTTATTTACGTTCCATTAGTCTGTTGAAGATGTCATCGGTGATAAATTATTTATAACGCTCGTCTGAGCAATAGGTAATTACGGTAAGCGATTAAAACGTCGAGGTGTAACGTCTCTACTGAGACGACATTTACAAAGGAATTTCTTGTATTTTTAAATGTAAAGATTACATTTCTAGTATAAGAAATGTTTTAAAAATTCTATCCAGGAACCAGGAATTGGTGGAGCTTATGTCGTCAGCAGTCCGAGATTTGGCTGAGGCTGAATTCCTCGGGGAGAGAGACGAACAGAACAACCCGCTACCATCACGACCTCTGCCTCACCACCAGAGAGAAGAGGCTTCAGGTGAGAAAGAGACAACAATAGTGAAAGAGAAAGAGAAAGAGTGTTTCTTTAACGAATATAAAACCTTGCGTTCATTATATATTTTGTTTACATGTTATATTTATATATATCATTCAAATATCACTGCATTTTTTAACAGTATTCCATACAAAATAATCATATCCAAATTTAACTTGAGTGTAATAAGGTACCCAAAAACCAGTTAGTGTTGACCTCTCCGTATTTAAATCACTATGCAAATAGGTTAATCCTATTTGCATAGTGATTAATGAGACGTGCTCACATCCGTCAACAGTGCTAAGATCACACTTAGCTGTGAAGTGAACCCGCCAACACTCCTCTATACATTATATATCGTTACAGTCTTTACCTCAGCTTGTTTAGTTTGACATAGGGGTACCTCAGGGGAGAATTATAGGAATACGATTTATGTTGGCCTTATTAATGATCTAAATGATCTGGGGTCATATAATGCTTAGACTTATGCTATATTTAAATTTAAAAGATTTTAAGACTCAAATAAATAGCGTAACCGGACGGACTGAATCTGCTATAGATTCTGACGACCAAGTCTTGTGACGGTACAATACATTAGATTAAGACAGTTTGATCGTGACAAAACATTATTTCTTATATATGTGTTTATACACATTGACTCAGCCTAGCAAACAGAAGAAGCTTTTGTACTACAAGATTTATTATTTAGAGACAATTATGTCGAAGCTCTAAAATATATTAGAATTAAAAGAATCAAAAGTTAAATGTATTTTATTCAAACTGATTGCAGTTCTGTTAAAATAAAAGCAGGCGTAGTCGTGTAGTAACTAACTATGCTAAAGGTTGTCGATGTCCTTATTTTTGTTTTTCTATTGTATGCTAAGGAACCGATGTGTTTGGCGTGCGTTGAATACGTTATGATATCAGACAGAGCTGGCCGCGTAGCGTGTGCGGTGTGGCGAGGCTTTAGCAGGTTTATGTTTTATATGAGATGTCTTGGACAACGGACAATGGACGCAAATTATTGTACTTGACCGGTTTTTCTAGGGCAATACTTATATGGCAGTAGACGCTCATAAAGATACAGCTACTTATTGAACCTTCAAAAATCTTATATAGGCTTAAAAAAGCTTATGGTTTCTGGTTGTTAATTTTTCAACAAAAATTCATACTTTTTTTATTCTCCGTTAGTTTTGGCAAGTATGAATGTTTTTTAACGTTATATCTAAAAGGACACGACTTTCGCCTCCATCGCCGTAGAAACCGGTATCCGTAAAAAGCAACGGACCTCCAAACTGTTACGTTGCCCCCAATACTTGAACTGGTCACAAGAGACCAGCTGAATGAAACTAATATTTTCGGATTACTAAGCGTTATTTTATTATTTTAAACTACATACCGACGTTTCGGGTATTTTGCAGCAACCGGATCACGGACAGACGAGATGTGAAGCGCGTTGTAATCCGAAAATATTAGTTACATTTGAATGAACACTCGCGAAAGCCTTGGATCTCGTTACGAGAGACCAGCTAACAACATTATTCAGTTAAAATCACATGATTAATGTACGATAAAGATGTCTATTTAGTGCCTCGACAAGTCAGCAAGCACTTGGTATTGAGAGAAGTAAGTTGTATGCGATCGTGAGTATGGTAATGAAAATTTCTCTTTTCCCATTTGAATCCACGTTTGTAGATGTTTGTGGGTTGCATCGAATTAAAATAATTTTATTCAAAACAGATACCGACATAGTAATGAAACTCGTTTTACACACGAACCTCGCAGTTCATGTTTAACAATTGAATTTGCAATGGAATTTAAATGATTCGAGTAAATAAATAAGTCATCACAGATTTAGGGATTTTCCTGTTAATTGAGGAAGTTTCCTTGAGCTTGTTAAACAAAAGACATGCCTATTTGTATACAATGTTGCTTGTATATTGAAAGAAATATACGGAACCCATTGGGCAAGTTAGTTCACAGTTGTATTTGGGATAAAGGGAACCTTTCGTAAAGACGATTCAGGAATTTTCCTAACAAATATAAATAGAGCTTAAATCGTTTGTATTTAAAACCTCTGAATATCTCATTATAAGATATTTTTATATGATGACGGTCCTGAAGCAAACACAATGCTGATTCAAAAAGTAGACGTCTGAATAACAAATTAATGAAATTGATGTATTAAAGGTTGGCTCGGCACACATAAATTATATAAATTTAAAATTATTTTGACACAAAAGGGATCAGTAAAATGCCACTTCTATCACGAATGAAAACTTGCAACAGATTATACTTTAAATGAATGCAATACCCTTTTTGTGAATCCAAATTTATTGGAAGCACTCATAAGGTGTTTTTATATAGAATGGGACTGCGTATTGTCCCCGCTGCCGATGTCGGGCGTGTCTGGCTGTATGGGCCGGGAGTGGAGCGCCCGGCACGTGTTGGCGGCCGGTGCGCTGCTAGGGAAGAGCTGCTCGGCCGCTCTCAAGCTGGCCGGCCACGGTCAGGCGCTACAGACACAGGTTCATACATACATACAACCAAACCACCAGTAAATGTCGTCGGATAGTGCAAAACGTGACTAGCATTGGATATTCAGTATTCGCATGACGAACAGATTGACAAAGCCGGTATATTTAATGACTTTTATTGTAATTTTTTCACTATAACTTTAATTTAGATGATTAATTTCCAAGTCAATATGAAAAAATACTTTAAAAGTCTTTTATTTATTAAGCTTAAACCTTCCCCTGTCAATCTGTTTCTACTGCAGGTACGGAACTTCTCCCTGCTAGTTGTATTTTCACTATCGTCGACGAAATATCAATAATTTGAGTTCTAACCATCGATACACAATGAGGACTGGTGTCCCTGTATGTTGCCAATATCATCCGTGACGTATTTTTTCTACTCCTGCCAGGGTTATCTCTTCGGTTGCCACTTGGCGCTAGCGTGGCAGGCCTTCCTCGACCTAGAGGCGTTCTCAGGTCCGGAGCCCGCTTGCTTCTCGCTGGTGGGAGCTCCCCTCGCCTTCACACTTGAAGAACGTCCCGAGCTCTACCGGTACATAGAGGCTGGCAGGCGGAGTGTGCACGACGTGGACTACCACGCGGTTAGTGATACGACTACCCTCACATGGCGATGAAACACAGAACACGAAACAGTTTGTTACAGATTCTAAGTTTGAAATGATTTCGCTGATTTTCATAGCAATATTAAAGCAATGTAAGAAGAGAATGAAAAATGTCAAATATCGTCAATCGATTGCTGTGTACTGTAATATTTTTTGATTATGTAAACTTTTTATTATATCTTAATGTGTTGTACACCATCTCCAGCTGTACCAGGCCGTGCTGGAGGGGAACGGCATCGAGCAGACGAAACATCTCCAGAACGAACACGTGACCCGCGCCCGGGAGGTGCTCGACTCCTTCCCCAACTGTGACGCACGGACGGCGCTCACTAACATCATAGTGGCTATGCTACCATAACACACACACACATACACACTCACACACACACACACACACACACACAAGTAACGAATATATCCAAGAAGATAAACTTGTAAGCTTCACAGCTATCATG
>DVQP01001603.1:0-14938 GCA_018231745.1 Danaus eresimus
AATTGTGATATCATATTTGATAAACCTTTTTGCTAAAGAAATTATATGTCACAGGTACAAACAAACATAAAAATTATTCCACTGAATTCGTTATAACTCTATTTTTAAACTATACTATGAACAAATATATTCTAATACTGTGGTCTACCTTTTTCATTAAAAAAATATATTTAAATTTCACTTCCTAAATATTTTCTAAGGTTCTTCTAAATCCTATCTTATTTTCAATAATTTAAAAGTTCTAATCATATTGAAAAATCTGATAAAAAAATATGTATTAAATTCGATAATAACGAGTGTAACGAAAATTGTTTCGTGATAACATAATATTGATAAAAGTGAGACACATTTTATTAATTGTGCTTTTAATTTATGTAGTATTGCAAATTTATCTGTAACAAAAGTTTATATTTTATTATTATAAAAAAAATATTTATTAATAAGTTTTGCAAGTCCTATGTATGCCGTTTAATAAGATTTGCCTTTACCAGATAGGAAAGGAAAAATAATAAAACGAATGTTTGTTATTTTAAATCATATAAAATATACAAAAATGCAAAAAATTTAAGTACTCTTTCAAAAATATGAACGTGTGTATATATGTTACACATAAATTTCATTATTTACTTTGAATTTTATTTGTACGTAGAAATTTCTGGTTACACTGACTTCTCTTTACAGAATAAAGACTACTAACCTGATCAAGTAGACTTATAATGCATTTCTATAAAATAACTTATAAGTACTAATAATCCCATCGTAAATTAATCACATACGATGTCCATATATCTATATACGGGATCAATTTAATCCATTCTTGGAGACATGGCTCGCTAGTAATGTACATTATTCGCTAAACGTATCAAACGGCGTGTGTTGCACTGACATTATTGAGTCTAACATAGACATACTTAGAATTTTTATTTGCGTATTGGTTTATTTTTATTGGTTTCAATACTCCTTCAAACTACTTCTATTCTCATAAAGAAATAGTTTGATGCTTCATTTAATATAGAATGATTGATTGCAACCCTTGTACTCGAGTGTCTTATTGTTAATATTTATGTAAATTTTACTTTTAAAAGATATAACTTTTTGACTATTTATTGTTGTAAAATAATAACAGTTTTCACTTTACTGACTACGATACATGAAAATGAAACTTCATAATTTTTCATATTTATATGTTACTCTCACGACTTTAGCGTCTCATAATTTCTTTATATAAGATTACCTTTAGAGTAACTCTGACAAAGGAAATGTTTTAATGCTTAATCAAATAACACAACAATTTCAATATTCGCAAATTCCTGTGTATACTGGGAGGTCAAATATTCCCAAATAATGGTGGCTCAATTCACCTGTCACAAGAGAATTCGAGCGCGCGACTGGTGGTCGATATCGTAGCTTCCAACCAGTCAGTTTAATGCACCCTGGGGATACCCACTACATACATAATAATAAATATAGATAAAACAATACTGTCCAAGCTTTTTACATTTCTGTTTATGTTACTGCAAAATGCAGATATATTAAATGTTTACATATATGTATATATTCGTTCAATTTAAATAACAATTAACATTTTAGTATTTTCACGACTTTTTGTGCTCATCATAAAATAAATTTAAATATCATATTGACTTTCAATGTAATAGTGACTACTAAACATAAGCATGATCTCAGTACGCACGCTTTGTAAACACATTTCTCATAAGCATTCGCACCGTAATCATTATAACGTTTTAAAGAATTATCATTCATTGTATATGATTATCTTTAGGTGATTATTCATATGATTATCTCAGATATTTTATCAAGATATGAGTTTGTTCCTATAGAACAATCTAACATGTTTTTATAAGTAAAAGAGAATTTCTAATAATTTATGTTTAGGGCTGGACCAAGGTAAAAACCACAAAATTTTGAATACAAAAGTGTATAAGTATTTATTTCATTAATAATAAGAGCCAACTAACATAAATATTAATTTGTATTTTAAAACAGAATAAACAGCTCTAAAGTTTCTGTTTTTCTGTACACGCATGAAATAGAAATTTCTATTTCCCATAATCCGTCATTCCAATTGCCGAACAAATCTGAGTCTGATCCTGTCATATAATACCGGCTTTTGCTTCATATTACTGTTTTACAAGAAATATATAACAGAGAAAATCTTTACACCTATAGGATTAAATTTTCTACAAAACAAACCATATCTTTCATTGCGCCTTTTAGAAGCCTGTAAGAGTCTGTAAATTTTCAAATACTGTAACGAGTTTGCGTTAATGCAGCCGACAAACAAAAGATTCACACACAAATTAAGATTAAATCAGAACAAGAATCTAAACATACATCCAAATTTATAACATTACCAGCAAAAGAGTCCTTATTTCTAGAATAACAAGGTAAGCCGAAAAATTGTAATGTGTGAGACGATATTGTTTTTCCATATTTTATTATAAAAATTAATCGGCGAATATAAGATCATTATTGATCCAGCAAGGGTCAACTCGACCCAATGTACCGAGAGGGTTGACTGGAGCTCAGATCATGCGATTGGCCCTGTATTTATTTACATGTAATTAGGTCGGTGTCAGTGATCGACTGCCAACGTCCGCGTGGAGGTAAACAATCCATTACAGCCTGTCAAGCCAACTGTACTAAAGCAGAGACATATGTTAGTCTTTTGTCGATCCAATTGTTTCTTGGACATATGTTAAGCAAGGATATCTTTTATTAGGATTTATAGTTTTTTTGCCTTATTGATGATACCTTTTTTATTTTGTTGATTTGTGCTCTGTAATTTTCTTTGTATATCAAGAAATCCCTAGATTTGATAACTATGTTATAAATATATGGTACTATTCCTAATTTTTATATTAAAGTTTGCTCCGTGTTCTTCATAGATTTCACCTCTCAAGATTATATTAAAAAAGAAAAGCTTAGACTTTTATATTCATCCCTTAGATGACAAAAGACAGTATGATCGCAGCTTAATACCAGCTCATGCATATAGCGCTTCAATATGGGCGAGCAAACAGAGAAATTTAGACCAGTTCACTATTCTCTTTTGTAGACAGATATTAACTTTTTGTATACAGAACTACTAAAAAAAGCTTTTGAATTATGTAAAATTTAATCGATTTTAAGTGTTAGACTCCACATGCCAACACAGGGGAGTTTAACTAATTCCGTAGTTGTGATAAACGTGCATTGTTTCTCTCCTTTCATTACTGTGAGCACAGCTTGTAAATTACCATATAAATTATTAATCCAAAACAATAGCTTAACATCAACTAAATTTTAAAATTATGTGTATTAAATTATTTTGAATGGGTACTGGACAGTCAGAAATAGAATAGAAATGCAAAATCGATTGCACGCTTTTAGATTAAGTTTCAGAAAAGGTGGCGGTTCGTGTACAAGTAAACCGCAGTACATAATACATTCAATGTATCACTATGCACCCAAACTCTTATCTGACCGAATAGAGCCGAACCAATCTGTTACCAATATTTAGGCAAAATACAAACCTCTTTCTGGCTCTATTCCATTTTAAGCATTATAGCCAGCACAGTGGGTTTATTTTCTAGAAGACTGTGGACAATTTTGTAACATTTTACAGCAGATAATCCCTATGATATTGAAAGGCTTGCATTCACTGCGCTGCGCACAAAATTTTCTATAAGGTTAAAAGCAAACAAGATCGCCATCGGACTAATGTTCCAATCCTAAGGCTTTATATAGCTGTGTACGCCCACCTTGTTTAATCAAACGTAGAATTTTGCGGAGGAAAAGGGAACTTAAAAGAATATTAAATCACAGCATTGTATTATCATCATTCTTGAAAATAGAAATGGTTAAATAAAAAGTATTTCTCAAACTTCTCATGTGAACTTTGTGTGTATTGTTTCCAAATCAGTATTTTAAAATATTTACAATCCCAAGGGAGACTAAAATGTTGGTTACGTTAATAACGTTAATGTACCGCATCGTTCCCATTTTTTGGGAAATAATAAGCGTCGGAACGACAATATGGCGGGCGGACCGGCGTAAAATGTTTCCGTTTTTGGCCTCCTCTCAACTTAGTTAAGGCAAAACAGGGCTCAAAACAGTGATATTTGTAAAATGAAGTTAAGCTTCCTTTTCTCCTAATTTTCTACAATCTGCTAATCAAATATTTATGTTAACAAATTTTTGACTCGTGCAAAAAGCATATTTTCTCAAGACAATGACTTAAATTCTTATTATAATTATAACTTTATATTATGCTAAGATATATGTAGATATGTAAAAAAATAATATTTTAATCCTTTTAAATATATGTGATACTAAACTAGCCTCTTCATAAACCATATTTCTAATAGTTAGTTCCACAATTATTAACTATTAGTATGTATAAATTGTTAAAGCGTGTTCATTAAATGCATATACAGTTATTAAATAATCTCATTCAAACAGCAATGTTATTTCCGATTCATTCGCCCAATGCAACGACGGCGTTAAATTTTAATTTCAGACTTCATTGAAAAATAGTTGACATAGTAATAGCATTAGTAAAATTATTTTATTGTGAAGAAAAGATAAAAAGTATAGACATATTAAAATACATAATTAATATACATTGATATTACTAAATGATATCCACGAGGGAAATGGTTACGAAAGAGCATTACGTTGTTATGTGAATGAAAAGCCGTGCAATTTTATTTGGTTGGATAATATTTTACAAGTGGCTGTGAGGCGTGCGGTGCCGTTATGTCGCGTTCGCTGGTAATGTACAAAGAAATGAAAGTAGTTCATATGTTACATTGCGCACGATACATGACATCCACTCAATGCACTTCTTTGTAATTACGAAAGCAAATTCAAAAAGCTAAATACATATGTACAATTAATTAATATTGTTGGAAGTAATGTTAATTGATTCGTTTATCCACATTCTGTTCTTGTTATAATGATGTTAGTTACTGTATTGTTGGCGTTGCTAGCCTAATAATATAAATTTAAAGTGGTTATGAAAGGATGAATACAGATATGGACTATTGTTTGTTTGCTGAATCACTGACCAGTTTATCATGAAAATTTATACTTTTGTGCTTAATTAGAGTTTATCTAATATGTTTTTAAAAAAAAGCATAGAGATCTGAGACGACGGTTTGTAGGAACTAGTTTTATACATTGGACGCAATTTCGTTTGTCGTAAGCTTTTAAAATAACAGTTATATGAATGTTAAATACATTATATTTCAGTTCATAGCCATTAATTAGTAGGTTTAACTTGAGCGCTTTGCTGCTACTAGAATTTCTTTTTACATTACCTGTGTAGGTACCAATTCATTATCCAGCTTAGCTTTTAAATAGATACGTGATATTTTAACATATAATGTTGTAAAACCGTTTAATGTTCAGAATATTAAAGTTTTTTTTAAAGCAATGTCAAATGTGGATATTAGATTTTATCAGTTCAAATAGCCCTTGACACATATTACCTTTTAATAGCCTATAGGAGCTGAAAAAGTTACTTTTAACCTTCAGTCCGCGACGGCGCCTTAACATGCCGTTTGTAATTTAAATTCCTAAATTTACATAGTTTATTGCAAGTTAAGAATGCAATTTGTGTAAGGAGTCGCGTAATTTATGTCCCGTTTCGGATTTGGCCGCAATATTAATGTGTCAGCAACTGGAGCGTTTGTCTGCCATTTGTTTCAGGCAAAAGATTCATTTACAATAAATTTCCATCCAGATTATAAATATTTTTATACAACTGCTGCTATTCCAATTTGGTACTTTATCATTTAAAAACTGCAAGAAATTTGATTTTATTTATACACATAATAATATACATAAAAAAATATAACATAACCTATAATTAAAAAAAAAATCGTCGACCTCAAAACATCTCGAAATATTTTTAATAGATATTAAGGCACTTCATAGAGTACTATTCACATAGAACTTTATGCGTAACGCAATGCATTAGTAATGCATAAAAAAACATAACTTTAAAGTATTAAAATAAAATTCATGAAACGCGTTAAAAGGGACGATGTAATATTGTTTTACTAGTCAATAATTGACGACTGCAACAGCTAAGTCAGTAAATTACGATACCAATTAAAACTTTATTATTTATTCTGTCTTCGAATCTAAGCAGATAATTAATAAACTTAAACAACGTAAAGCTCAAAAATTATCGAACACCGATATATAATTGCAACAAACTTAATTTGTTAAAGGGTCTATCGTCGGAAATCGAGGTGAAACATTTATAAAAATGGTTGTATAAAAGCGGTCACTATGGTCGTTTTGTTTGCTCTGCTCTCACCTGAATAGTTTTATAAAGGGAAGCAATTAATTGGCTCAGTCTAGTCACGAAAATTTTTCATTTTAATTAAAGCTCTGGTCGGAGGATCGTCGGCTAATTAACCCATTAAAAAACAGACTGTCCTTTCATTTTACTTTTTTTTCCAAGCGTTCACTTTCTTACTATTTTCGGAATGAAAATGAAAATAAGGACGACTATTGAGTAGATGAAAGCGCTTTTCCTGCATCTGCAACTGTTTTCTCTAGTTTTAGAGTGCCCAAGTTGAAAATGTTAAACCCGTGCTCTAAGATACTTGCTTGTCGTTTTAATGACATCCTTTAGGATAATTGTATTAGGGATTTGCTTCTATTTATTTAACTTCTCAGCAAATAAAAATATTGTAATACAGGTAGTGAAGTTGCTTTAATAAAATTACTTTGAAAATAATAACATCAAAGAAGTATTTGTATCTTGAGGCAAATGAAAATTCTCGACGAACAAAAGTAGTAGAGTCTCGTCAAAATAAGAATTCCGGGCACCGTCTTCAGTTAATTAAGGTATTAAAATTATTCATCCATTTTAATTCTTTCATCAAAAAACATGGCGGAAGGTTTTAAAAAATAACGACCGCATTTCGGATACAGTTTTTTTGGCAGAGATGTTTTAAACATTTTCATAGCCCAGTCTAGTCAATAGGAATTAGGACCATTTTGGACTGCAGCTATTATGGTACTGGTAAAATATAAAAAAGGTTTTGCAAAAAACGCGAACTGAAACTTGTTGCCATCATAAAAGCGAGCGACGAAACTCCCTAGACAATGGCACATGTCAGCCAACGTAAGGCCGCGTGTACAAAGCGAGTGCCTCCGAGTACAGTCAACAAGACAAGCGGGCAAAGCTGCGATCATCTGAATGACGAAGCAATTACGTGCATTCATCCTCGAGCGCAGTCAGTCGAGGCAAGTGGTGAGATTGGTTTCAATAAAAGCGCAATCCCTCCCCATGTTTTTCTTTCATCATTCAACTTTGAATGGTTTTATTCAATAGACGCAGTGTTATTACTTAGTCTTCACTAATAGTGATTATGTTTCCTTAGAATAGTAAACAAATGATGATTTCTTTTCAGGCGAAGATTCCCCTTGTGGTGTGTGGTATCTGACAATGTGCACGTATAACTTACTGGAAATCATAATCTTCTCATTTTCATTTTCATCTTCATTCTCTTCTCATTTTCATTTTCGTTTTCATTCAAAACGAGACAGTTTCAGCATAATATGTACCTAATGAAATATTAATAAATATTTAAAATCATTCGTATTCTTATTAATTCTTTAACAACTGTTAATATGGAGACAAAATTGCTTAAAATCATCCCAAACACTGATGAAATTCACTGATATTTTATATTTAATCTTATTCAAAACCAATGTCATTCGTTAATTTAAAAAAAACTGTCAGAATAAGTCCATTGAATGTTTGTATAAACTACTTTACAAACTAAGATTACAAACTAAAGCGTACAATACAGATACAATCGGATTTATATGATCATTTTGTTAAAACGTTGCATTCTGCTTGGTCTCTTGTTTCCTGTTATTGTTTTGCTTACTTTTGCAAAGCTACACTAGGTGACAAAGGGTTAAGAGATTACATGTCTTTTATTTACTAACATAAAGCTTCACCACAAATATACTACACGGTAAGTTATCCTGTACTGCTACTTCACCTTTGTTTTATTATGTGTTGCACGGCATTTTAGTATATTCCTGTTTTTATCAAAATTTGTTGAGCTGTTAAATTATTATCAGGGAACTAAGATAAACATTATTACAATAAAAATCACAATTTTAAAATTAATACCTTATTTACGTCATAAGCTATGATTATAAAATAGTTTCAACGAAAAATACGTAGTTCCATTTAAAGTGTCACAATTGTTTGATTTTTTCATAGTAAATATTGTATAATTTTCTTTTTATTAAATAACCATAAGCTTAACAAAAAATCGATTTCGGAATTTTGCAGCTTTTCATTTGAAATTCAACCACTTTTTCTGTTTTGATATAATGTGCAATCATCAAAATGGCATTGTTCGAAAACGAGGTAAGAGTGTCGGAGAACATACTCTAACTGATTGCATCCTTCATTGAAGTCGTTTGACGACCGAGCGTACGATTTATGCCCAAATAAGCTGTTATTCATACTACTGGGGGAGGTTCAAATGACGTTTTTTAAGAATAATTTACGACTCGCGCGGTATGCTATGACGCATTGTTTGCGAATTTAATACATTAAGTGCACCCATTTTGATAGGATCGTTTAAAATGTCGCCGAGATTGATTATATGAATCGGCGGCTAATGGACCTAAATGGATTCATGAAACGATAACTTTCATTTTAATTTTTATGTATGTCCCCCTCGTGAATTATCATATGACGTTGAAGGTGAAGTTTATTTCTGTAAAATGTTATACATAAATTTACATTTACCTATACTTTTGATACAAAATAAAATTGAGCCACTGAAATTTATAAAATACACAAAACATGCAATTAGAATAGCAAATCAATGATTATGACGTAGTTAGTTTTGTTTAAAGTTTTGTTGGAACTCTTGTATACATTGTTACTTATATTATGAGAGTTAGTGACACCGACGCTTTTCTGTTTATTCACAAACTTGGAGCACATCGCGACATATAACTCAATAGGAACTTCACAAACACAACTATTTATAATACTTGCGAATTCAACTCGATTAAGTAGGAAATATGATGAGGTTGGATGCTTTTCAACTAATAATAATTACAATAATTGCAAAAGTTTCTCGCTGTGTTACTGTATGGTAATATTTCGTACCGTTAAAATTCCCTTAGGAACAGTTCTGTCATGATATATTTTGACACAAATCACTGCTAGTATTATATATTTTATAGCTTAAACTTACACCAAAATTAGTAAGTCATATGAAATATTAACCAAAAAGCGATCATCACATGAATGCCAATAAAAATAACTTCTTTTGAGAGCAAAAAAAATAAAATATATATATTTTTCGCAGTGAGCGTACAAGCTGGTTTTTAAATAATACGCCCTACTATAGTGCTTTCTAGATAAGATGGTTAAAAAGTACATTTTAGTTTTCTTATTTGTAAAGTAAGTTCAGCATTATGCAAGACACGTAAAATCTCTGCATCAGGACAATGTTGCATTATTGAGATGAATACTTTGTTTGTAACAAAATATTCTCAAAAATGTTGGGAGCTGAGACAGAGGTGTTAAAACTAGCACTGTTCTTGTTCATAGTGGAACTTGTTGGAACAAAGCTAGAGGTAAATGGAATATAATAGGGGTAGACGTTACTTTATTTAATAAAAAGTAATCAATAACTAAGTATTATAAACAGAAACAAAGCCCAGACAAAAATATATTAATGTAACTCTTATGGCAAAGTTTATTATCAAGTTTATTATATGAAGAAATAACACCTTTACCATTTTATATTACGGCGGGGCACCTGAAAGAAGAAACGAGCATTATGTTGACATCAGATCCGCGAAACTAACTAGAAATATAATGCGGAGCGAGTGCCCGTTTCTTAGCTACAAAATGTACATAATTAGAAAAGTTTTTACGAGCGAGGCAAGTCGCCTGTCACCGCCTGACACCGCTCCCTCATGTCCGGGATTATAATTTTACCAAACAAATTATTCGCAAATTGTTATTTGAATTAAATTGTCATTATATGTTATTTATAATTTTTAATCTTAATGAAATTTAATTACGTCACTATTTCGATGTTTCCCAAATATTTGGCAGCAAACCAAATGATTTGATTAAACATGTTGACTATCCAGTGTTTCCCTCGTGTTAGAATTGTAGATCATAAATTTTGGAAATAACTTATTAATGTCAGAGTAAATTAACATTGAATTTTGTTTATACACTAATAAGCTGCTATAAATAAGTGTTTGCAGTTCAAATTAGTGTAATGTATTATAATTACCTTGGTTTACTATGTGACAACGTTGATAGACGGTTATGTTGGCAACGATGTAAGTATCTCGGTGTCTTTATAAATATTTAAAACGATACTAAAGTTCTTGCAAATTTGTTAAAATCAAGACAAACTATTAGGTGCAGTTTCAAAGAACTTGTAAAGCTCCCGACATAAAAATAATAGCCGTTTTTGGCACGACATCGTGTCAACGCTCGTTCTTTGCCCTAAATGAGTGTAATTACAAAAGTTTTTATTACTAATTGTGCGCCAAAATCGTCTTCTGCAAGTCTGATGGGTAGGTGCCATGAAGGCAATAACTATGACTTTTATTGGTTATGCATTTAATAACGACAGGGCAATAAGTACCTACAAGCGGGCGATATATATTAAAAGCCTGGGGGTATTTGTTAAGAATAGAAATTGAATTTTCATTTATCTATCGACGTCGGTCAAACGAGGTCAAAGTGCAGTCCCTGCACAATGAGCCGATTAGTTCCTTAACGAAGTCCGGGAGTGATTCGGTCGGGAACGGGAGGCAAGCGAAAAGCGAAATAAAAAGAAAAATCACGTGAAGTTAGGAAATCGCTCTCACGCACTGTTGAAAATAATGAAATGAAATTTTCACGATAAGAGCATTTTATTACGACCGCAGTTATTCAATTTTAAGTTTTTCTTTGCGAAGTCTTTGGAAAGATTGGATAGTTCTTTTTATGTATTTTTGTTAAACATTATTATTATAAGAGCTTTTGATCTCATCAATTAACATTAATGTTTCCTCTCCTAGCAAAATTCTAAGAATATCTATATATATTATATATGTTATTAAGAAAAATCTTGAAAACGGAATCTTTAAGGCATTAACTTTCTTACTACACTTATCTATGTATATGTATGTATATCTATTAGGGAAACTATTCAAAGAGGGCATGTTACACTTGTTTTCAAACTTTTCAAACTTTTCCCTATTACCATCATGTCAAACATTGTCATATTTTTGCAATATAATATCTTTCACAAATATTCATACATGTTAAACAAGAGAAGCAAAAAGATATTTACTGTAAAAGCTTCCATTGGCATGGGTATCAATTTGTCGAGAACTTTTTTTTAATACTCCTAAATTAAGAAATCTCTTCTAATAAATCGCAATCCTTCATTCATTTGTGGATTGTATATCGTTGCATTCGATAAGTAAATAAAAGGGGTTGTGGTAGTCAATTTACTAAGCATATTATAATGTGCTAGATGTGTTTACTCGGGGCGAGTGCCTTTGGCTTGCATATGCAGTGTCGTCGAGATATGCCACGTCGCCGGTGATGTATGTGACGCTAACATGTCCCCTTTCTTGCACAACGAACACTTGCACAGCATAAATTTTAACTTAAACCCACAACTTTGGTTTAGTAATGTGTGGAATTCACAGAAGGAAGTTTTTACAACTTCACCTACGTTTCCGTTCTCTTGCTATCAAAATTATTGCGTTTGGATCCCTTACGTTATAAAATACGAAATAAAACTCCTGAACCAAGCTTTATAAAAATATTAATATACATTTTTATTCCTAAACTATGAGTTTTGCATATGTCAATTAAAAAATTATACCGTTTAATTATTTAATTGACTCTTGTTGACCTTTATTTCATTTAGAAATAAATCATGAATTATTCTAGGTCCTCGAACTTTTACTTTTTCTATATTTAAACTTATAATTCTGTGTTAATAGACGATTAGAAAATTTTGCTAACAGAGTCCAAAAAATGAATAAATAAAGAAGAAACACAAAAAGGTGTTTTAAAAAAACCTAAGGTAATATTTTAAATCGATCGATGAATGTGGGTCTCGTGGTCCAATGTCGAGATCGGTGAATTGTAGCCAACAAAACATTTGCATTTTCAAAAAAAATGTTATTATGCCATCGTTTATTTTAGAAATCTGTTTAAAAATCTAAAACATAACTAAAAACACACGTATTAAATTTTCTAAATTAAAATCATCTAAAACTTTTTTCAACAGCACTGAGAACAAAAATTCTAATTCATTGACTTCCAAAAGGTTGAGAGCCTGCCTCTTTTTGCACAAAACGGTACTTGAAATAAGAACATTCAAATTTTAATTTCGATTTAAAACCTGCTACAAAACATAAGACGCAGTTCTAAATATATTGGAATAAGAAAACCAGGTTGAAAATATAACTAATAGTTACATTTTAAGACAATGACTGTAAGCGGGATTCGCCACACGTATTCGATTTCTGATTTCGTTGGTAACGAAAGACGCGATCGCAGCGAGTTTCGACTGCTTCGCCCGCAATATGTATGATAAATAAATTGCTATCCAATATCAAATGGAAACGATTCCCGTGAAATGTACAAAGCCTAGAACTCTGATTGAAGATGGATTTATATTTAATAAATATTTTCATATTTATTTAGACAAATGTGGCTCCAGCTAAAACATGATTCTTCAAAATTAAGTTATATATTATAATTATACACAATACAAATGCATTTTAAAGACGATAATGTTAATGAATAATCAAACGAATAGCCATCATAAAGTGAGCTACAAAGTTAGGCTTATAAAAATAATGTGTCACCAGCCCAAAAGAGAAGCCTGTATGAATAATTTTAGCAAGATCATATTTTTTCGAAGAAGCATCAAAGCAATGTTATTAAGTATACACATGCCTTTCAGTTTTATTTTAAGATACATGTAACATTATGTCCGCTCTGTTTATTTCTTGAAGCGGAAAAGCAAAAGATGATTTTTAAAGATTATAGTTTCTATTACTTATTTCCTTTTAATACTATATTTTTATTTGTATTCGATTAGAATCATCGGTGTTTATAAAGATTAAAAAAATGTATGAAGTTGATTAAGAACTCTTTTGCTTTTTAAAAATTGTGTAATATTATATTCTAATCTGAAAAACAGCTACTCAACGTTATCAGTTATTATCCTGACTAAATTAGCTACCCGTATAGCTGAATAGACTAATAGGTATTAGGTGGCTTGTAGCATGCCATAACTCGGCGAGCGCATTACGCCCAAAGGGTTTTGTATAGACCTTTGTCTGGTCATCGACCGCAAATTGAGTTATTCAGTAAGCTAACCTGCCAAGACATCTTATTATTCTCAATAACATTGTCTTCCTGAGGCGTAATTTACAATTGGTTAATTACGCGTTTCGTTGTCTAAGCCCTCACGCAATAAATACACCAATTAACTGACAAACATACGTAATACATTAAATTTACAGCATATGACGAAGTTATAATCAAATGTATCAATTTACATATATAGTATATAAATAGGAGCCGTAAATTATTTCATGAAATTCAATTATTCTTGATGAAAGTTGAATTAGTAATCAAGTAAAAACTTAAGGTAATTAATTATTTACAATTAATAAGATAATGTCGTGAGTGTAATAATAATGAAGGAAAGCTCTTATGAGATGAAACAAAAAACAGTGAAACAGCCTGATGCCTTTCTGACTCGGGGACAAATGAGACCAAGGAAATAAGAAATATTAAACGTGACCGGAATGTCAAGACGGTTGCCATACATGATACGGGATTGTGCCATCTCAGGTTGGGTTTATATGTAAACCATTGTACTTTTATGGAAATGTGCGTTATTATAACATAGAACGAGATATCGTTACCCGAGGGATTTGTAAGAAAACGCCACAGCTATCATGTTATTATGTTATGTTGTCTAGATATCTTTTGGTCCTAATTTATATTTGTAGTCTCCAAACCTAACGAATTTATAAACATGAGCTCGGTTGGCCTGCCCAATATTAACCAAATATTCTTTAATTACGATACTTCTACAAATTATAATGTAGTAATTAGAAAGTAAGTCTTGAATAATATGCGATATTCCTTTAACAACTACGAGCGCTATCAGAAAAAAGGATCATAAAGAAATGATTAAAACATTAACGAACTGTTAAATTTGAAGAACGCTAAGATTAAAAAAAGGACATTTTAGACTACAAAGCACACTTTTAAAATATATTTTGTTAACATTATAGAGAAAAATAATAAAAGTTTGAATGTTTACCAAAAAATAATTAACAACATATTTTTTAAAATAATTTTATAGTATAGTTTAAATATGAAATTATAAATTAAACTGCCGTTTAAATGAAAGTGTTACTAAAAAAGAAAACAGCAAGTAAAAAGGTCATGGCTATTTTAATCGCGCAACTGTCCTAAGCAATTACAGTATAATATGACAGATGATATTTAATATCAACTAATATTGCCGAGAATAACCCAAAGATAAGTTTTCAAGTAAATCCAATAACAGCTATGAACCGTTGTAAGTAAAAGCGATTGTATTCCCGCTGACCCGGGTGGAAACAAAAGAACCAAGAGTATCCAGACGGACTTATATAATCTAGACCAGTAAGAAGCTGATTAACGTCAGACGAGTGCGGAGAAACTAGGAAGGAGGGCAGCAAACAGCGCGATTTATTGATAATGGCCTCTGGCTGCACACGGGAAAATGTACAGGCATTAACTTTTCATTACTTTAAAAATGCAGTCTCTTTTAAATTACTCAATAATTAAAATATAACCCTGATTGTTATAAGTAAACTTTCACTTAATACAATA
>DVQP01001604.1:0-14936 GCA_018231745.1 Danaus eresimus
AAAAATCGCGTAGTAAATCCGAAAATATATTAGATTTATTTAAATGACTCGCGAAGATCTTAGTACTCATTATGATTTTATCATTGTTAGTAAAAGCTACCGTTGCTTAAATTTAAATATATAATTACCGAAAAATACTTTTTAAATAACAGGCATCATAGAACAAACAACTTATTTATATTCTTTATTTATATACATGTGTATTATATAAACATATTATATTTTCTTTATTATGCTGTGTAAGGTAGTCTCATTTTATATCCGCAAAAACCTTACAACACACCATTATCTTCTTTATCTCAAAGCTATTTCAGGAGCAAAATACCATTTCATAACAGCGCTACTCAGAGCTCGAGAAAACCTAAGATATTGATCAGAAGATGTTTATGAGATATCGCTTTATAGTATCACGTGACATCTTATGTTAGATACAACGTTGTTTCTGGTTTCTGATATCATTTGTTTTATTTCTAATTCTTCTGTCAAGTGCGTTAGAAACTTTCATTGTATGTGTTGCGTCTTGCGCTCCCTCATGTAAGTCTCAGATTGTTTTAGATTCATCTCCAAATATATCATTTTATTAAAATTTATTTCTAAACACGTTTCACTTTGTTTATAAGCTCAAAGGAAGACAGGAGATAACATTTTTATGTAAACGACAATATAATTTTCCACTGAAAATGATAACAGATTATTAAATATATTTTTATATGGTTTTAGTTTTGTATAAAATTAATATCTCCGTAACAATATTCTTGCCCGGGAGATAAAAGCCAGATTTTATTCAAACGTTCAATCACCTTACACTCTCTCATACAACCTTAGAAACAACACGAGAGCATAACGTCAGTACATGAGTGTAACGTCACTTACTTAATATATGTTTTGTCGCGTCTATAAAAATATTCTTTGATATTATCAAGGGAGATGTAGATGGAGGATGTAAATTGAATGGTAATAGCATATGAAGACGCTTTTATTTTCATGTCACGAGAAAATAATACTCTCTTTGACCTCATTGTGTTTTTATTCTTATACATACATAGATTCAATAAAGGTTTGTAATTTTCGTTTCGATAAAATATCATTCGCAACAATATTTTTATCACGCGGTAATTCAAAGTAAGATTTCGTAAAACTTATAGGTTACGTAAACATAAAAATGTCTTTAATTTCTCTAAAAGGCAAGGGTAATTAAATGTAATGACAATTTTTCCTTAACCTTTTTTGAAATAAAGTTTTAAGAAAGCTACTCAGAAAGTCCACAAAAAAAGATCTTGAATGAGTTGTAGTTTTCTATATAACCCAGGATAAGATGTAAGGGCGTTCCAGACCTTTTGTGGGCCTCTTTACAGGGACTCTCAGTACAATAAACCTTTTTCTGTTCGTTGAAGCCATTGTTAAAGTAAAACCATTTTGATGTGTCATGATTTTTTCATTTTGTAACGCTGTGAGAAAATTTAAGTATATTAATTCAAAGGTAATAACAAAGGTTCTATGTTGTTGATAAGAATTCTTCACAAAGTTAAAAAGTAAATAAGAGTCCGCAGTTTCATTACTTTTTTTTATTATTTATTCCTAATTTTATGAACATATTTTAAACAATCTTCTTTATAACAATATATAAATAAAATATTAATGTTACATAGTTCATAATAAAATTATGAACTTTTAAATAAAGCATCTTAGATCGTTTGTAATCTATTTATTTTCTCATGCCTCTTTTATTGACGTAATAACTATACAATTATTGTTTAAAATAGACGTCATCGTATAAATTGTTACGTAATATATATAACATGATCAGTTTCAATACAAAAAAGCTATTAAGATCCTCAAACAATACATTTGAGTTGTGACAAAAACAATCGAATGATCCAGATCAAAGGTAAAAATCTTGGGTTAAATTGATTTACAAAAGAATTCTACTAAAAGTAATCATGATGGTTTGTTACAAAGTAAAAGTTCCATTGACGATCTTTCATTACTGTGAGGATATAAAAGATTTGAACTCTCAAAATATATTGAACACAAGTAAGTATTCAGCTTCGCGTCGTTCAATATTCAAATAACAGTAACAACGTACAAAACATTGTTTTGACAGTTTTGGAATTCTAACAATCACAGTTTTATTTTATTTACGACACGATGGGAATGTTACAAACATATGCAAAAAATATTGTTGACAAATAAATTTTATCGGTTTATACGCTCTATTTTCTGTGATTGGGGCAATAAATAAAGAGACTAACAAAATCCGTTAGGCCTACAGCAGTACGATTGGATTGAACCGTTCGACTGAAAACACAAATGGCGCGGAAGCATCGACCAAGTTCGTTATAACTTGCCATTTGATTTACTGTTAATGAAAGATATTTCAAAGACTATGAACCAATAAATAGCTGTTAGGAAAAATTTTCATATGTTTAGCAAAGTTGCTGTTTTTTGTGTTTAATTTTCCTATTAAAGAATTATGTAACCATTAATTATGTATGTAAGAAAAACAATATTATTATTAGTGATGATAGTATAAAATATGGATATATGTATTATTTAGAGCGTGTTTTTAACAATTGTTCTGTGGGTTGAAAGGGTTCTAACCAATCTTGAGTAATATTTTTATTTTTAAACAATATGATGTCACCGACACTGCTGATCCCGTCGTAGATAATTTGGCTAAAAAACGTCTCAATATATCTCAGAGCCATAGAAATTTGACTTTAATATATGTTTTTTAAAATAATTATTTTCTTTATACATTTTATATTGTCTGTAAGCTAGAGCACAAAATGTATTTAGTCTGCGTTATGGGATTTTTCTTATCGAATATTGCTTTCGTTTAAATTTATAACTTAACATTATAACTCTAACATATTTAAATCATTTTAAAATTTATTTTTTTTAAATCCATAAATGTCAATTGCATTAAATACTAACATTAATCATACTTATACAAGTTTAAGAGACAGAGAAAAGTTTTATTTGAAGTAAAAAAAAATGCTAATGCTTTACTAGGATCCGGTAATAACTGGTGTGACGCATGTCTCTGGTGCCGATGGTGACGGGCTCCGTGCGTCGTGGCGAACTTTGCACGTGTTCCCGGACGACTACGCAACACACCGAGGCTACCTCGCGCTTCAATGTCGAGCCACTCTCCCTACGAGACCGCCGCACATCCGCAGCATGGCTGTGAGGTTGTTCGTCGCTAGCAGACCACACATATCTTCTTATATGTTAAGTAAAAACAGTAAGTGTGTGTATAACGAACACCCCTTTTTTAATACATACTAAGAAAAATAACACAGAAAAATAATGTAATGGAAATGGCTTTATAAAAGTTTTTCTGAATTTTTTTATTTTTCATAATAAATTATATGTCCTCCTTATTATCTTCCCACATAAAAAGTAATTCATTTTCACATACACTCCTTCCGTAATTAAATGTTTGCATGTTTTAAAATATGTAAATAAATGCAATTAAGTATTCTGAGAATAATAAAATGTACAAAGACTGTATTTGCTTGGCGCCGCTTCGTCTCGGTATTCGAACTGCGTTCGAAATATTGCCTGCAAATGCAAATAATGCAAAATACGAGCAATAAAGTTCCTAAGACATGAATCAAAGCGAAGTTCTTTGTTTCTTCAATAGAATTGATTTCTACATCAATGCATAATAAAAATGTTCATTAAATAACTACATCCATTATTACTTCACTTTTTAACTACTCACTCACATTTAAGTTTTACAATTTCGTATGAAAAAATTATATAGTCTCAGTAGAAATTTAAATAGAATTACAAAAATATTAGAAAGTACGTAAGAAAATATTATTGTTTTCATGATTCACATCAAATTGCGTCTTTAACTAAAAAGTTATAAAACATATGTTCATTTTTAAGAAGACCTGCGATGTTTATTTAGCTCTTTGTTTTATTAAATTATTTGCATTAAATTAAGAATACATTTCAGATTTAATATCTCTCTGTGATATTCAAATGTTATTTTTTTATCATCGTTCTTAACTTTCTCATTCAAACTGTCAGAGTAACCTTTTTCTCGATATGTTCAAAAGACAATTAACCCTCGTATTGTGAGTACTTTACGAAGAATATTCCACTTTCAGATGCTGTGGGTAAAAGCAGTGCCATTAGATTACAATATGAATTGTTTGTATGGACTTTACTTCTGGCGGTGAGGAGACAAGTGCCTTTTCTAGTGAAATAAATAGTGATTAGTATCGGACTCGAGTACGTAAAGCTGTGACGTAATTTTAAACAAATATTAATTCTAAGAACCATATTGTGTATGTATATTTTATTTGCGATATATAAGTGATTGATGATTAATAAAGTTTAAATAATTCATTTAGTTTTTCTTTTCAAACAGATAGAATGTATTATATTTATATATATAATAGCCTCGGTTGGTTTGACTTTCTTTTTGCTAAGGCGATACAATAGTCAAATGGATTTGCAAAATAATTCGTTTTAATCTCTTTTGTTGTAAATAGTTAGGTAATTGTAGATCTTAACACGTTCCGTATTATAATGCACTTATTGTACATAATTTAATCGAAGATACGATCATGTGTTGTAAAGTTTAGTCATACGATGTGTGATTTAACCTAAATTATAATCGATGTGCCAATTAATTTAATTAAGCGTGCATTTGTAAGTATCTTTCTCTCTGGTTCATAGGACAAATGCGCTCCTTTTTATTTACTTTGTTATAGTAATGAAACACATCTATAATATTTACAGATGAAAAATGGAAAATAAAGATTAAATGGACACTTCTTGATCTTTGAAGTGCGGCAAAAAAGTGTAATTTAATAATTGTTTTCAATGCACATATTGACAATATAAGAATTTTTTTAGAAATTAAGAAAACATATGCTAAATATTTCACATCTTTTTTTTTCATATCACAACACCCAGAATGGCTTTTAACTATTTACTGTAGTCCGCACTGCATTAAAGGATAAATAACAAAAGAATTAATCTCTTTTTTTCTACTTTATATTTGTATATATATCGTATTCTAACATAATTGTACATAAAATCCTCAAGTACCACATTCTGGGGTGTATTTTATTCTTATCCTTCTTTTATAATTCTCATATTAAATGTTGTATCTTGCTTACGAATTGCATTTGAAATTCGTTCCTAAATAATATTATGTACAGTACAGAATACAATGAATAGAAGACAATCAGGGAAATAATATAAATGAAATCTAGTTATAAAATGCTCCATTCATATTTGACGAATTTATTTGATTAAATCTTTAAAGAATTATTTATTTTGTTCTTCTGTGATAATGTAAGTAAATTGTATTTATTCTACAAAAATATATCTAAGTGTCAATAATATAATTATTGAAATTAACTGTCTTTTTATTTGAAACACCAGCTGCGACGATGGAAGTCGTTGAACTGAATAAGCGGGAAAGTTACCAACGTTACATCAAACGAATCCTTACAAATACTGTTATAATTGACCCTAAGAGATGTCAATTGTCAAACAAGATGTATGTGGAAGTGTTACACAGCATCTAAGAGGTCTGTTCGACCCGGAAACGCTAAGCTATTCCGCTTACAATATGTTAACTCAAACTGTGCCACACCTGTCTCTGACACTTTATTTATTAAAGATGTTATTGGATGTTATGATCACGTCGGATTCTGTTTAATATAAAACGCTTCAATCGGATACACTCTATGAGTCATAAATTACTTGTGGTTTATTCTCAGAACAATTTTGAACAACAATACCTGATGTATGAGGACCGATAAAAAAAAAATTATCATGTAAAATGACAAAAAAAAAATGGCAAGTTACATAAAAATTGTCCTTGAAACATTTATTTAAAATTACTTTGACCACATGTAGCATGATTTTTGTTTACGATGACATAACGTATGCATAATAGAGCAGTGACTTTTTTTCGTCTCAAAAATTGCAGTTAAAATATATAAATAAAAATAAATTTAACTTGTTATTATTGATATTTATTCAAAACCAGTGTTATGAATTCTTAAACCTGTAAAACAATTATCTTTCCAATCATGATTATTTCATCTAATACAATAATACGAATAATATATACAATTAATTGTACTTATATTTAATTTGATCTACTGTAAGAAGATTCTTTGATTTACAAATAATATTAAAGATTTTTCTCTCTCTCCGCGTATTCACATCGACATTTGATCAGGACTGTTGTATCCCGGCTGTGATAAAATATTCCCATGAGAATAGGACTTATCTAAATAAGAGATCTCTTTGTCCTTAAGATAAGCATACAGAATGACTTATTTCTTCCGAAAAAACAAATACAGTGTACCATTAAACATTTGTATATTTTAATTTAATACAGCTAACTGTTTACTATAAAATACGATTAAAGATATATGAAAGTTAGAGTTTGGCGTCAGCATATAACATTCTAAATACAGAATATTTTACATCTAGTGAACAAAAGCATTGTATTTAAAAAAGTAATTTTTAAAAAAATAAAGTAGCTTGTAAACTACTAATTAAAATGAAAACTAATTGAAATTATGTATGTGACATGTGTGTATTAATACTACAAGCAGAAATGTTCCAACATACTGAATACATTTTTAATTCTATTCTCAAATCTAAAACTACTCAGATATTGCTGCTTTACCAACAATACAACATTGGTACTAACAATTTACAACACTGCTACGAATCAGCTATAGTCACGCAGTACGCCCATAGAACTCAGGTCTATGGAAAAATCAAACCAATTGACTTTAAGAACAAATAACATATTTAAATATTAATTTTTATTATTTCATATTATTCATTTTACATAACAATTTTATGTCAATAAGACTTAGACATGTATATCTTTTTTTAATATATAAAAATGGATTGCTGTTCGTTAGTCTCTCTAAAACTCGACAACGGCTGGATCGATTTGGCTAATTGTGGTCTTGAAATGTTTCTGGTAGTCCAGAAAAGGTTTTAAGGGTGAATAAATATGAAAATGCTAGAAAATAGATAAAAACAATCACATTAATCCTTTGTCATGTCTTCCTTCAGGTCGCTTAGAAATAAATTTGAAAGAACAGTTTAAAATGAATAACTAATTACAATGTTTGTATTTTTCTTGCTACATATTTATCCTTATTAGGCTCAAAATAAACTTAGCCTTTGCGAGCTACAGTTGGTAGAATAACCATATAGTTATTTACTATGTATTAGACTCTTTATGTGTATTGATAATATTTAAATTTCTGGACGCAATATTTGACATTTGACAAACATCTAATATGTCGATCTATCCTTTATGTTGATTGTTGATCGATACCTGAGACAAATAGAGCATTAATATATTTTCGGAACTTTCGGGCTTTGTGATACTAACATTTGAAGTAATGTACTTATATTTTGTCTATCCTTTGTGACGAAGACACTTTACAGCTAAGTGTGCAGGAACTTTCTCACGTTGATTAACTATAATTTACGATGCCAAGAAATATACAACCAATTTAGATCGTTGCAATTAATTAAATGTTTTAAGAGATAACTCACGTGCTGATCAAATTGATGACCAGAGAGAGACAGATCAATATACTCGTATATATAGTCGTAATACTATGTCTGAACTACCTTATTTCTTGGGTTACAAAGACGGAAATAGGCCTAGAATGCACAAGTTCGTGCACATCAAACATAACAACAGCGAGCACAACAATGAGATTTAGTGATTTCACAGACTCAGTGCTCCTGTGATTCTACAACGAGCTGCAATCCACTATGATCCATTAGATTACTGTGCTAATAAATTGGTAACAATTGGGGAAATTACATTTAATTGTTAATTTTGAAGGGTATTAATATGCAGGGAATGAATCTTTTGGAATATGTTGTGCTAATGCCCACCACCAGATTCTTTACGCCCTTTAATTTCTGGGACTGGTATTAGTATTTAAAGATTTTCATTCATTTTATTTTTATTCCTATGAATATATATAGTATGTACTTTAAAGTTGCAAATTAATTTTTAGCTTTTTTTTATGCAAATGAAGACGCGGTCACAGCTAGTTTGATATGCAAGACTACGCCCACAAGCAAATTAGGCAAGTATGGCAGTGCAATAACACCCTTATATATCTAATCTAATTATATAAATAGTGTCGAAATAAGTAATTCAAGAATATGTAGTATTTTTTAGGTGGTAGAGCCTAGCTGTGGTCAAGTCACTACAGCTTCAACATGGGCTGGCTCGACCGGAGAAGTACTATGTTCTAACAGAAGACCGGCTTGAAGTAGTCTTTAAAGGCTGCATTTCGTCCGATAAGTAAGAGAGCCGGCTGAACTTTACCTTTTGCCACCCTTTCCTTTTGCCTCCTTTTCCCTCCCTTTCCCACTTTTTCCTACCCCTCTTCCCCGATCAATGGTAGCAAACCATCAGCAGAATTATGCTGCGGATGTGTATTTGCGACGGTGCTTCCTCCATCAGGTAGGCCGTCTACTCGGTTGCCCCCTTTTGCATTAAAAATTGTACATATTGATATTTACCTATTACCATGCAGGATATTTCGATGTGAAAGTGGCTTTATAAAATAGCACGTTCAATAAAAATCTATCTAGTAACAAGTCAATTGAATCAATTAAATCATCAATCCATACCAGAACCCATTAAGGGTGGAACGATCCAATCTGACCAATGAGTTGGACTTCCGGCTCTAATGGAGCGGAAGATACAATTGAGTGTCTGCAATCACTCAGAGCTAGCAATGAAATAATGGAAATGGAAACGAGTCTTATCGGTGGATATTTTGATATTACTTCTCTTATTATAATACCTAATTAACTACTACTGTTACAAAAAATCATAGGAGAAGAAAAAAATGTAAAGGTGAAAAACCAGAAAATTATAAAAATTATAGAATAAAAAAGACAAGATCATATTTTTATTACAAAATGCTTTATATTTTACCATAACTGTGAACACTTCGAAGGTCACCGATTTCATTTCCTTGTCTGAATATAAGAATAAATATATAAATGGAATATTCTGGCTTCGGACACATTCCATCTGTTTATTAGAAATAAAAATTCTCCTGTGAATGTATTAGGTCACAAGAAAAAAATAATTATGAAGTTTAAATAATTTTGCTCAGGCCTTCGCTAAAAAATAGAAATTATGCAATCATATGGCAGAACTCTGTAATTTTTTTTTTTATATTGTTAAAGCCATTTTGAAACACAAAACTCGAAAATCATAGTCGAATAAAACAAACTCAACGATCCATAAATATTTAGCTGGAATTCCCATTCAAATACTCATAGTTCCTTTATTTGTTTAGTTCAATATTCTCGAAAATAGAACACAATTTAAATTTCCAATCATGAAACTGTTTTTGTGAACTGTTTTGTATAAACAAAATAACTTACAAGTGTTAGAAGAATCTGATCATTCAACTATTAAATCGAACATGCAACTGACATGAAAGTATCTCAGGAGTTGATAACGAACTTATTATCATTTATGTTATACTGTAAAAACAACTCGAATGCGATGAAATATTGTTTATGCCGAAACGATTAGAAATAAAGTGTTTTTGATTTTATAAAAATATCATGCGAGTGAATTTTTATTGGATATTTAACTATAAATTTGGGAAATTTATGTTCGTTTAGAATCATAAATTTTCCTTGTCAATATTTCCTTAACAAAAAATCAATAGGAGACGAGATTATTATATGTATATCTGGTTTTCAGTCTTTACAGAAGCATGTTAAAAAAACATTTATTATTTCAATCATAGGCTAAAACAAAGTTTCTAAAAAATTACACAAACTTCAGAGTACATGACTAATATTTTATAATCATTTTATTCTATGGGTTCCTGTAATACGACACGAATCATCCTTATACTGTAAGAAATCAGAAGAATATTTTGTTTTCTAATAAAGAATATGGCTGTTTATTTAGTTAGTTTTGATTGCCAGTTGTATTGTGTTACTAAATTTCTATACTTGCAATATATTTTATATATAATTAAAGTGAGAAATTTTGTTTTGAAATCTAGATACCATACAAGTATCAGTATGAGCGCTGCGACTTATTAGAAGAATCATAAATATAATGAGATCTAAGACTCGCGAGTATTCATTTAAATAAAACTAAAATTTTATATATAGAAAATAGATATAAAACAGACAATGACATTATGGTCTGTTTCATAGTACAGACATTATTCACTAGTCTAGCTATTCTTGACTGCATCAAGATTTTAAGAGGTAATGAGATCCTAGATTTTCGCGAGACATTTAAATGAAACTAAAATATTTCGGATTACTATGCGATTTTTTTTTATTAATTTAATCGCGTAGTAATCCGAAATATTTTAGTTTCATTTAAAGAGGCAAGTTAAACGATAACGATATATCTATACAATATGCAGAGCTAATGCATAACATCTGGCTACCTTATGTGGAAAGATGAATTCTACAGGCAAGAAGATGGAGTTGCAATGCTTCACCGGTTTCCCGCGTGGTCGCTGATATATTCATGGGGAACTTTGAGGAACGAGCCCTTTGCTCTATTCGAATGAAACCTTTAATTTATAAGCAGTATATAGATGATACATTCACAATAATAAATAAAAAGAAAACATCTGCTTTTCTGAATGACCTTAATTATATCAATAGCAGGATTCAGTTTAGTATATTCAGTATATATATAGAACATTTTTTTAGCTTTCCTTGATATACTTGTCATTAGGAGTTGTGACAATACTTTGGGTCATACTGTTTTAGGACACCCACACATACGGATAGGTATTTCATTGCTGGCTCACACCACCACCCTATCCAGTAAGCTACCGTTGGCAAATCTTTGTTACAGAGACCCCATTACCTTTGTGATGCCGACCACCGAAAAGCTGAGCTGCAGCATTTAAAATATGTCCTCACCATCAGCAACCTGAACGTGCCATGCCAGCATCACAAGAACCACTTGAAACCACCCACAGTTGAGCGACAACCTGCGACACTACCATATGTGAAGGGAGCTACTGACAGAATAGACAACTTCTTGAAAAAGGTTTCGATCAAGACTCAAACCACACAAGAAAGTGATCTAGTTCTTGAGACCTATCAGGAGTAACATTCCTTTACAATAAGCGGGTGTATACAAACTCGATTGTGACCGTAGCTTCACTTACATTGGACAAACAAAAAAGAGCATCGGTAAAATGGTGAAGATGTCTGGAACCTATCTAACACCTGAGACCCACTCCTTAAAAATATAAAATCCAATATCCATGACCACACCGCAGGACCTCGAGACGCCGTTAGCGCATTCTGCTGGCATCCAGAGCGGTACACCAGAAAATTAAAAAATTGTTGGAGGTAGGTTTGGCGGTAGGTTTGGCGGTAGGTGAATAACGAGACCAACTGACAGATCATCACATTTTGTCTGCCCGTGATCAGGGTTGCTGAAAAGTAACTGAAGCGTCGGGAGAATGTAGTTTTTTAATAATAAAATACACGTAATATAATCCGAAAAATATAAGTTTTTTTGTAGAATCGTAAATAAGTTTAATACTAAATATTGAAGATTCGAAGAATACATCTGTCGAAATGTAAACACTCAACTATTCCCTTTTACTTAAATCATGTTAATTTATGTTGTAAGGATTACTATTCTAGGTATTGATGTCATTTCAATAATAAAGCTTTTGTTTTTCTTTAAGGTTTGTGATTTCAATCAAGATCTAATAACAAATTTTCCAGAACAAGAAAATAATAAAAATCTGATTATTTTATTAAAAAAAAAACATGTTTGATTAAATTTCGTTTCCCGAAAGAAGGCCAGTGGGAGATAAACACAAATTTAATATTAAGATAAAGATGGGCTATTCCCGAGTTATATCTGTTTGCATTACATTAAGGAATCAGTCCCTGAACGGTATAAAATATTCACGAAGGAATAGGAACTTTAATAAGAAATAACATCGTCTTAGAGGACCGGTCGATGAACAAACACATCAATTAGCCGTATAAGGAAAATGTTCATATAAATTTAACTTAAGCCACTAGAATAGGTCAATAAAAGGTCACTCATTTTCAGTGATGGACTTCAATTAATATTTCTAAAGAGAATTTAAACTGAGACGCAAAATTATTTAAGCTCTAATATTGCAGAGTCTAAAGTTGTGAGTGCGGAAGTTTCCAATTTAAGAGAGTGGAGTTACTCAAAGATGTAGATAATTATTTCGTTATTCCCGATAAAATTAGTTATTTCATTACAGTTTTTGATGTTTTTTTTTGCACTACATGGAGCCAAAATAATGCATACTATTTTTATAATAAAAGATTCGCTTTAAATAAAAAAATAAAAAAACATAATTTAGACATTTACCCGTACACAATATGTTATATAGTGTTCCATCACTTCAGATAAGGATATAATTCTGAATGTTCACTATAAACCTTGACGCAATTTGCTTTAAAAGAAAACGTTTGTACGAAAAATATATAGCAATAGCAAATAGTTACAGAAATATCTCAATGTTTTAAAATTTTCATATAATGATGAGAAATTTAAATTAAACACTTTGAACAATTTACAACTTGATTTTTAAAGAAAACTTGTCTGTAATGTATACGAGTATCTATAGATAGATATGTATAAGTAGCGAGGCAAATAAACAAATATTTAGCTCTAAGATGTCTTTCTATGCAAATGAGCTCACAAATACAACGACAAGATCTGCTTGGCTTAATTTGTATAAATTATCAATTGCCACATGCTGAATTTAAATAAAAAGAAGCAACTTTTTGAATAGCTTAAAAGTAGTTGTACAGTTTTATGCAGTTTATAGTGTTTTTAATAATGTATGGAACGTTTATATACGATGTCACGAAAAAAGAAAAAAAAGAGAAAAGAATATAAGTTGAAATATAAAATGAGTTTATCATTTACAGATGTTTCATATACAATAATCTTTGACGTTCATAAACATAAGTAGTTATAAAACGACAACAAACACACAAATGTATCTGTATAAGTCCGTAAAACATAAAATGTATTTTGTTCATTTTAAGAGATAAACTATTCTAGAAAGGATTTATAAGAAATTTAAACGTTTTAATTATATCTTTAAGAGGCAATGTTCTTTAACGAGTCTTTTAAATATCGTTAAAGATTCTAAATATTCGTATGTTTTATTTAACCTCCCCACTTTAAGCGAAACGTTTTATAATTAAATAGAAAATATGTAAATGGCTGAATAAAAAGATTTCAAAGTTTATTATTTCTATTTTTAAATCTGTCTGTTTATTGGTTTTAAGAGATACAAGAGACGAGATTTCATGCTATGAAAATATTTTCTCTCCTCCGCATCGCTTGTTGGTTAAATTGACTATATTGTATCTATAATTGTATATTATTTGCTCTATCTATAAATAAAACTATTTTTATCCACATTAGGTTATTTTGTTTAAGTTTGTTCCATGTTTCCGTTCTTGTAGATGTAAACCAATATATTTATTTTTTATACACGCTATGGTAATGTTAAAGTGTTCAGTTTTTTAGGAGTTAAGTAAAAAAAAGAGAGATACAAATATCATATATAATCTCTTTATTTTGATTGATTCTTTTTTTACACATAACACGTAAATTGCATTTCTTCGAAGTTCTTTTATTAAAATTACGCAAAAGAGAGTCTAAAATTTCTAATAAATTTAACATGTACCTGCAAAGTAAAAACCTTAAGATAAATTATGAAGTGAAAATCATTATACTATTGACTGTAGCTCACATACAATAGATTTCATGTCAAACGTAGCGAACTCCTTAATAAGCAATCATGAACATGATAAATTAAACACCATGTTGCACGTAACATTTTCAATTTTTAAAGAAAACGACAATGATAAATTTTTGAAAGGTAAAAGATATACGTATAGAAGGAAATTTAAATACAAAGAGAAAAGATATGTTATGGGTGTAATTATTTTCTCATATGGCAGCTATTATAACAAAATGAAATACAAAAAAGTGAAGCTTGATGAGCGAAATTATATGTAAGGTGGAGAATGATTAGAACTTTTTTAAATAGATTCCTTTAAATCCTGTAGGGAGGATCTTTGAACCTTTTTAAGCCATTTAGAGACATTAGTAGCACAATGAAAGTACTTCCATGTTATACAAAAAGGATTTCAAAAACAATTACGATGTAATGGAATTCAATAAAAATCTTTTACTTTTCGTTGTGACTAAAAAAACAGGTTTGATGAAATTACAACTTTGAGCTTATCACACTAGTAAAAACTTTATTAAATTGCAAATGGTTCTATAAAATTATTTTCTAGTTTCCATTAACATTAATTGAAGTTCATAGTTGTTAATTTAAAAATATTCCTTGTGTTTATATCAAAGTTGCAGTGTCCTTTATAGGAACTCTAAAGAAGTGCCACTCGATGGCAACAGACCTAATGAAAGACTAGCCTGAAGGTAAAAACATATTTCCCTATAATAAAATTAAATGTATTTATAATCTTCATCGAAGTTATAAAATATACATATAAAGATATCTGGTTTTTTTAGAACACAAAAAGTCTATATTTTTTACATGAAGACAAATTAAAGTAATCAAAATAGTTTTCCAAATCATGTGGAACATAAATTGTTAAATTACCTCCTCAAACAAAACTAATATATTTATAATAGCTAATGGTAATATTTTAAAATCGAAAGGTCAATAAATAAGAATGTTTTGTTATGAATTATGTTTTGAAAAAAGTTGCTAAATTAAGTTCTCTATTTTTTGGTGACGAGAGTTATATTAAAAGTTTGTAATTAAACATTAATAAATATAAATAGCTTAATAATGAGATCTTAGATTTTCGCGAGACATTTAAATGAAACTCAAAAATTTTCG
>DVQP01001605.1:0-14932 GCA_018231745.1 Danaus eresimus
TCTTTCGATACGTTTGCATCGTTTGGTTTTATATGTAACATATGCAGCGATTTATTTAACGTTATGTGAATCGGTTTAGTCATAAGGCACCAATTATCACGGATGTTGATAAGAGATCATCGTTGTATAAGGAGGAGATGAGACGTGAGATGACGCATACATTGTACTTACATCCGTGTGCCGTTTTGGTAAAGAAAGCTCCAATGTAAAGGGCGCCTACATAGTATTATGTGATGTTAGACTCTGTTAGCCAATTAGTTGTTAATTGCTTTTCCAAACAGTTAGATACATACAGCGTTACTTACAGTTGAAGGTATATCGTAACTTATTATGTTACCATAACTTGGTTTTAATTTAAATATAAAATTATTACTTTAAAGGTTTCACATTATATTAGTCAGTGAAAACTGGGATTGATTTTTTTTATAATATTATAAATAATCAAGTGGTTCGTAGCTGTATTGTGTCGTGTGTGAGACGCCTTACTTATAAATTCTCATAAGTTTCTGAAAGCCGAACTCTCAAGTGTCACGTAAAGTTACATCTAGATGACTAAATAACATCTGGATAAATTTTACTATTCACGAATTTCTTTTCCCTCATTAGTTCATTACGTGTAATATATTTGGATAGTTACTTTTATCATATTAAAATTAAAGAAATATCTTTTTATATACGCAAATAATTACAGTGGAATTACAGAATTTTGACGTGCAATTATACGTTTTAATTAGTTAAAAGAAGCTTTTCCCTGTTTATCTTCGATGCGATATGTTTTTTGAGTGTGACAACACTTCAGACGGAGACAATAGAACGTAATCTTCTCATTGTTCAATAACTGCATCTCTACAGGATAGTTGAAAACAACTTTGACTTGTTAAAACACTGGGATATTCTTATGACGAGAACAAAAAAACTATATATTTATGTATGTATATTTCTAGAATAGTGTAATGGCCCACGAAGTTTTTTATACCAATTAATGTATGTGATTAATAATGAATATAAATTAATTATTTGAGAAGCCAGGTATTTGATTATAAAAATAATAACGAAACAGATTAGGTTATAGTAGTAAAGTATACACTAACATCTCACTATTGCAGCATCAGAATAATTCCATTAAATATATCGATAATAAAGAAAATTGAACATCACTACACTCATCACATTTATCGACAAGTCATCGCGAAGCATGCAACCCACATTAGCTTCTACGTAACGAGACGATCTGGAAGCTGCAGTTTTTATTCATCACATTATATGTTTCAATACCAAGAAATGAATTTTATAATAATATTGTTATATAACATTCCTATTTCCTGCTACAAGCGATAGGAAAAAATAGAACAAGGTACATATGTTTAAACGAAAATAATGTCTTCTATGTGAAGGAGCAGCGTGACGTCGATGTAGAAGACAAGTTCATCAAACAAGACAATTAGGTAATTTATAATAGTCGGTGATTATGCATATCGTAAGGTTACATTTAATAGAACCTGATTAGAACCTCTTGTGAACTTAAAGTTGTGAGTGTCAGAACAAGATTTTTAATAAGTCAGTCGGTGTGTAGGTCACTTAATATATTCATATCATAGTGAGGTACAAATTATAATTACTTTTGATAATAATCGTCTGATTTGCAGCCCTGAGTTTAATTATATTTTCAGATTCCTGCCAGCGTTCCAGGATTAGTGTAATCTAAGACTTACAAAACATAACTAATTAGGAACATATAACTTCTGGATCATTTTTTAGTGGAAACATAAACAAAAAGCTTTTTATAAATGAGGTTTCTTATTCAATTCAATGTTTTGTCTTTATTAGTTAAAAATTTTGTTAAAAAATTTATTTTACTGTGTATTTTATGAGGACATTGTATTATCCCTAACTATATTTTCGCTTTGACATTGGTTGGTTTGAATTTATCAGCTTACATATAATTTAAATTATTTGACTTTTTCAAAGAATGTATACTTTTAAGAGAGGAAACCTTTTAAAATGTTAAATTTATTTTCTGATATCAATTAGTATGTAAATCGATATTCGTAAGGAGCAATGACATTTAATTCTAAAACAGTTAAAGGTAACTGTTTATTTTCATCATATCAAATGACATTACGAAAGTATTAAAAATATATTGTGTTATTTTTAAAACCCGTCAGAGTCCATTTATATGCCTTTTTATATTCTTCCGGTTTATAAAAATAACTTTGTAATAAGTTTTAAAAAACTTGGAGAATATTCTTTTATGTATAGACATAAGAGAATTTTATCTCAATGCCTTCTATATGAGTCTCCTAGATCAGAGTAATTTAGTAAGATTGGGTAAAGTTGTAAAAAAAACTTGCTACATTTGCAGGGCGGCAGTTGGAACTGATAAGATTTTGCTAGTGTGATGTAGATTAGTTCTGGATAGCGGTCAGTACTCGCGTCGTTGCGATAGGGTTCTGAAGATTAGACGTGAAGTCTCTCGGTAGCCAGAGCACAAAGGGGAATAACCACAAACGAGCGATCAGTAGGTTTTGCGAGAGAAGGTACTAGGGCTACAAACCTTACTCTAATAAATTAATACTTTTTTTAGTAATTACAAATAAGCCCTTAATTTTTTTTTATGAAAAAAAGATCCTTAACATTTATATTATTTAAAATGTGTGTAAAAGTGGACCCCACGTGTCATGGCAGTATAGTCCAAGGTATTGTTTGAACGTTGATTAAATTATTTTGATATATATTTAACCTTTTCTATCCAATGATAAAAATTTTTATTCGTACGGGCGTTAATAAGATTGTTCTATTTATATTTTAGAATCGTCATTTAAATTTTCAGATTAAATTATTATTTTTTAATTTGGTGTACATTTTTTACAAACGCCCTTATTTTTTATTATCCTAAAATGTAATTCTGGTCTGTTCTTCACGGATCGGTGATGAAATTTAAGAATAAAAAGTTTTTTGCATTAAAAGTCGAATATCTTTAAACGCAAAACATTTTATTCTACAATTTTCCGAATATCAATGTTGGAAAATGATGAAATGTGAAAGGCTTTCGTATATAGAAATACAACAGGATTCTTTATCCCAACCAGACGGGTCTCTTCAGAAAAAATAAATGCAATTTTCATGTAAAAAAAATAATCATCTAAAAAAATATATAAAGTTCTGTAGTTGATTTTCTTCATTAAAAATGCTTTCAAAGTATTTAGAGATAACTGTTTTTAAAGGCACATTGTACATAAATTAGGTTCATATATTATTTTGCAAAGCCGAAGTCACTGGCGACAGCTTGTTAGATATTTACTTTCATATTTATATGACTTATGCTAGATGCTCATATTTCTTTGAATAGTTTAATTTTCCCCGCGGCTTCTTATAAACTTCAAATAACTCTTTTCTTGCTGTTGCAAGCTTCAAGCCGAAGCCTCTTGGCTTCCTATCAAACTAAAATTAAATATTTACCATAAAAAATGTGAAAGGTCAAAAAAAAAGAGACCTGTGAAATCCTAATATTACTAAACGTAATTATATGATCGTTATTGAGTACACACGAGCTTATCCTCGCAGATGATTCCAGCGCTGACTCAAATTAGACAAATTGAGATGAAGTATATATATTTAAAATTATGTTTCACATAATTCATGAGGTTCACAATAATGAGTGTAATGTATGGATGTGTAGCAATGCGTCATTAGAACCGCGTTAGAGGAGCTGCAGTAATTGATAAATGTAATGAGCCACACTACGAGAATACTGTTCCTTTTGATTCGATAAATCTCCGACACGTCTGTTGTACGTCAAAATGGACAAATAGTCGGTCGAATTATTAATTAATATAGTTTCTATTAAAATTAATGATTGTGAGATGTATTACAAAGACTTGCTGTCTATTTTTCCCAAACAAAAAACATTACGTAAACAAGACAAAAATGTTCGTCAAATCAATCATCTGGTGACTTTAAATCGTGAAGCCCTGATGATGTGTAGTTATAATAGTTAATTTTTTATGAAGAAAAATATTAACTAATTTAATCTACCGATACCTTAAAAAGAAATTCAAACAACCAATTCAACATAGACTTTTGTAACATAGTAGAAAAAAAATAGTAATCTCTATTTAACTCAAATAACAAATTACTTTTTACCAACGCGTATTAATCATATATAAATCAGGTCTCACGCAAAAGAACCTTTGCGAATTAGGATAATAACGTAGCCTTATTAAATATAACCGAGGATCTCTAAAAGTTTTGTGTCATTAAAGTAATCATAGTATAGGTGTAGGATTGCTAAAGTCACACAAAGGCGGTTAATGAACGCGTTTTGATGCGATTGCGTCCAAAGTTTGATACCTATTGTCTGGTCATTTCACCACGTAGGCTGGCGGGCGGAGTGGGCGAGGAACGACGAAATAATTAGGGTTTTAATGATATGTTTAGTAATGAAGAATAATTCGGGCAATTAACTTAAACTCCGAAGACCATCGACGCCGGCACGACTGTTACATATTTTCCATCACGCCTCCTATTATACTATGTTCATAAAAGATGTTAGAAACTAACTATTATGTCGAAATTTATAAATTATTGCCCTTACAATAAATTTTATAAGCTTTAGTAATAAGTAAAAAACTAAGTTTATGCAAAAATACTTAATTAAGCAACTTATTTTGCTTAATTAAGTAGAACCAATAAAGGATCAAATTATTGCTAACTCTCTCTTTTTTTTTCTCTCTCTCTCTCTCTCTCAGATATATATATATATATAACTTTTAAATTATGATTATTAAAGGAATATATTGAGTTTCTTTTTTGTAACCTCTTGCTTAAACTAATAATTTTCTTTTTCGTGGTCTCTGTTCTTTTTCTTGTACGTTGTAAATTCTTTTAAGTCGAAATTGAAATATTATTTGAAAATGTTAAGTTTAAAAGATTACAATAGAGTAAAAAATATGGATAAAAGACAATATAAATATTCATATACAGAACTTTATCCTAGTTATTGTTTCTTTAGTGTTAATTATTTTCAAACTTAAAGCAGTATTTGTTCCACGGTCTCTCTTATAAACTGGTCTTTAATATAATAAGACAGAGCAGACCTTTAAGTAAATGTCTATGAAATTGACAGCGTAATTCACAGTATAATACTACCGATAACCAAGCAATTATATAACAACTCACTGGCTCTGTCATCATGTAGGTATCTACTTTTTAAATAACAAAGGAAACGTAATTTCATTCTTACATAGCGTCCTAAATAATTCGGCACAAGAAAATTTGAACAAAAATATTTTAAATATTAATTTCATAAACAAGTAAAACAGAAACCATTGTGTTGTATCTAGCTCGTAGACCGAGAAGAGATTCACAGAGGGACGGTCGTGACTCAATCGTGTGTAATTAAGTATTATTAAGACACGCGTTATGTAATTATGTAATAATAAGTTACGCGGCGATTTTCACACGCGGGTAAAGGTAGGACACAACGTCTAGTCAATGGAATATTAGCGACGGATACTGTTTACTATATTTGATGTCCTATAACAGAATCAGAACGTGTTTAAAAAGGCTTAGCTCCCGTGATACAATAGCCTGTTGGAATTGTTTCTGACGTCAATGTAATTCTATTTAAATATCAAATAATACTGGAATCTGATGCTCATTAAAAAGATCTGCAGCCCTATTTCTTGTATAACCTGTCTTCCACAGTTAAGGCTCCAATAATAAATGATCTGCATTTATTATTAGAGCCTAACCTAACATACAAAAATATTATTAATCACTGCAAAAGTTAGTTAAGAAAGCATACTCAGCAATAACTGTTCATCAGGCTATTCACATGAATGTTCACAGACTCTGGCTCATTGTTATTGGTCCTGTAAGAGTGACCTCATGCAATTTCTATTTCTCCAAATTCTCCACTTTTGTTTTTATTTCACGAGTGACCCCTTAATTTTTTTTTATTAAAAAGCCCCAAAACCCACAGCTAAATGAAAAGTTAATTAAAATAAACATGATTTTATTTTTAGACTTTGAACTTTCATTCCTTAAATACGTTTCCAATTTGAAAAATTTGTCTCAAATTCTAAATATTACAGAACTGTTCCAAAAAAATAACAGAGCTACAAAGAAGAAACGTTTTTTTATATAGCATTACTTCTCTGACACATTCTGTACCATCCAACCAGCATTTTGACAAATCAAAGTTGTAATAAATTGTATGCTACGTCCTAGGACACGTTAGCTCCGGGTTACTGACCAGCGAACTTCAAAACCATGTCTTCATCACACACACCCACGTCCCGCTTCAAAAATCATTATTTGCTAGGACTCCCACTAACAAGAATAACACTGTTTTCTAGAAAACTATTTTTAAAAATGAATCAAGGTTTTATTTTACTGATTTGGGTCAAAAACTATTTAGTTTTATTCATCATTATTTAATGACGCTGACGACTTCTCTTTACATATTTTCAGGAGATTATGTATATTTATTTAAAGAGTGTTTTTTTTTATTAATTACCAATTTTATTCGCACATGCTCCGGAAGAGTCAGTAGCCCTGGTAACGGGCTGGTGAGATGAAAGTAATAATATTATACGCGTAGCTACTTTTTTTTTAAATACGTGAAAATCTTAGATATCTGTATGTTTCAATATAAAAGTTATACTCTTTTTTTTGTAGTGAAACTTCTTCTGCGACTTCTAACAAGGTTGCGTTAAACATTTTATGCTGAGGGAGAGAGAGAGAGTGAGTCGGTAGAGTCCGAGCACATACGCATAGAATTCTTGCTTGCAGCGAAGTAAGCAGTGTGAGCGTCGTGAAATTAGCTGAAATGCGTACTTGTTGTACTATATTAAAATCAATTTATAATATTAATTATATTTTTCGTTGTATTGAGAGCACATATATTTTAATGGGGCTGTAATGTATTATCAAGTTTGAGTGAATAAGAACTTTTTACAATTACGAAGTTTCACTTCCTCCGCGCGGACGGACTCCACGTGCTATTTATTAAAGACATAAACAGATTTAAATTTAAAAACAAGTAAACGACATACATGTCTGCCGGCTCCCAGTAAACTCACTCCACGGGGAGTGTTCAGGACGGTGGATTCTATTCCAAAGTTTAATGTAACAGAACGTCCGCTGCACGACGTCATGTGACACCGAACAGGGCGACACCAACGGACGGACACTCGACCGATAGGAATGAAACAGATATTTCTAAAATGTTTTATTCTGAATTAACTAATACTTATACTGTGTAAACTTTGGCAACGTTTAAAATATGTACAAATAATATGTATATATATAAACACATGAAGCCCGCGAGTGTATCCCGGGCCGGGTGCTGCCGGGTGCTGCCCGCTCTGTGCATGTTGTGTGTACATCTCTATCCTCGCGCCGTCTCCTACAAGGAACCTTCCAGTAACAAAGACTCTTCACACCGCATTGCTCCTCCAGGTCTCGTAAGCTAACGTCGTGTCTATATGAAGTAAAAGGACTGCGGCTGCAGCTCCAGCTGAGCCATTTTGGTGAGGAGTCTGTAGAGGCGGCGGTGCTCTCTGGCGGCGGCCAGGGAGCCGAGGCCGGGGCAGGCCGGCAGCGGAGCACCCGCGGCGGTCGGCGGCGTCACCGACACTACGTCCGGCTTCAGCTCGCGGCACGCCTCCAGCCGGTGAGCCACGTGGCGAGGCATCTGGTGGTAAGGACACAGTGTACAGTTGGAACATTAGCTTTGGGCCGCGACTCTGTCTGCGCGGACTTCGGAAAGGACTCGCAGACAGATGTATGAAGTGTGCTGCAACAACAGGCATGACAGCCAACGGACGGCGGCGTTGAGACATCAAGGTTACGTCGGGACCCCGCGGCCGCCGCGCCGCACGTTTCAACAACATCCGGTCAATAGCTTTCGCGTGAAGGACTAACAGACGTCCATAAAACACTCACTTAGGTATTAATTATGTTTTATGAGTAGGAGGAGGATGTATGCTCACGTTGAAGAGCGGCGAATGCAGGATCGGCGACCAGAGAGGCAGCAGCTTGTTGAGGACGGTGGAGTTACACTCCAGCAGACACTCCAGCAGACTTATGAAGTGAAGGTTCACCGTCTCCGCCAGCTGAAACCGTCCGACATGACCACGGGCTACGTCACTGGAACACGAGTGTAGACAAGGTTATCATAATCGTCACCAGCTTAGAGGCGTGAGTGAGTTGCAGCAGCGTGGGCACCAGCTTGCACCAGAAGTGCAGCAGCTCGGGCTGGGCGTTGGCTCGCTGCGCGTACAGGGTCCACAGCTGGCAGGCGAGGAAGGCGGTCCACAGCGAGCTCATGGCGGCGGCGCCGGACTCCAGGTGCGCCGCCATGATGCTCTGCACGTGCTCCGTGAGCTGGCACGTGGCGTCCAGCGGCACGGCCAGCTGCAGAGGCGCGTGGCGGGCGTTACACAGAGCACCCAGCACCACCCACGACACCACGCGGACTCGGCCCACACACTCCCACACGTCGCGGGAACTCCTGCAGGGTCGCACCGCGCCGGACGTTAATACTAAAGCCCTACTGGAGAAACACCTGCCAACCGAGCTGCTAGTGTACAGAACACAACACACTGACTGCAAGGACCACGAGGCTTGTCAGCCAAGTCCACATCTTAGTCATAGGCTTTTACAAGGTACCACAGGAACCTGAGCAGTGCCTGTTCGAGAGGTTTTATTACATTTGCGACACTACGGACTCCTGGTGATGTTACCTGAGCGTGTGGTGATTAGGGTCAGTATTTTTGAAATAGCTTGTTTTATTTGGAAAATGACGAAGAACGTTTCAGAAACTAGAAATTACAAACTCAACACCTCTCGGTAGCTCGAGATGGCTATTGATGGGGTGTGTGAACTTAGCTTTGATGAGATCTCGTGAATTATTTAATTTTCTTTAGTATGAACCTCAAGATCAAAAACTAGCTTTCAATGTGTGCGTTGCCGTGAAGAGTCTCAGCCAGTCAGGTTAGTTATTTTCAAAGTGATGAGGTTTGGCAGGCGAAGGTTGTGAGATATCAAATGATTAGTTATGTTCCAGTCAGCTGGTAGGTCGGGTGGTGATGTTATTATCTAGCCCCGTCCGTCCGTGTGTACCCTGGCAGCGCAGCCAGCCAGGGCAGGGCGTGTCTGGGCGCGCGGTCCGCCCTCCTCGCCTGTTCCAGCGCCAGCTCTGCAGCCACGTGCTGGGCGACGCCGCCCTTCACCAAGGCCCCCAGCGTGTCCTCGTTCAGACAAATCAGGTTCCGATTCACCAAGGACTTGGACACGGACCCCTGCGACCGACATGTTTGAGTTTAAACTGCTTTAAGCCGCTTCAGAAGAACCGAACGGTGTTGCGATATGCAAACAGGGCTACTGTAAATAATCTTTAAGCGAATAATACATTTTTATAAACTCAAGTAAGTTTTATTAGTGTTAGGACATTTCTCAGAATATTCCTTTAGTGTGTGTGTGTGTAACTTGACTTTAAATAAAACTAATATTTTCGGATCTGCTACGCGTTTTTTTTTATTACAAACATCTTCCTCCTGACGTGTCGGTCACTGTTTTGTGGCAGCCCTTATCACGGTTTTTGCAAATAGCGTGTTGTAAATACAAAAGTATTAATTTTATTCTAATGAATAGTCTCTCGAGTCTCCCAGGTCACTACCTTAATCTTGTTGATGAGATGCGGGTCGTGGAGCAGGTCCAACATGTCCTGTAGGTGAGGTCGCATACAGTCGGCGGGGGCGCCGCCCACCTCGCGGGCGTCCCCTACCAGAGCACCCGCTAGGGGCGTTGGGAGCAGTAGCGTACAGCCGTGACCTACAGAGAATAGAAACGGTATGCGAGTTGAATGACCTTGTGTTAACGCGAAATATAAAGCTAATGGAACAGTAAAATCGTATGGCTGATCCTAGCAGTCTGTTAAAACGAATATTAATAACCTAAGAGAAATGTCGAAGCTGGCACACCCACCACCGCTAGTTCGATCCTCACACTGAGCAGATGTACGCTTTTGGTTGAGTTTCGCAAATATGTTTTGTGAATACGTCTTGGATTTGAATAGTGAGGACAGTTGAAAGTTTATGTTCTGTCCGTACTGGGCAAGCGAACCAGACGGTAACTGCACATTAAAAATAATAATAAACATGTGTCCTCGGTGGCTCGCAACTAGATCCATCAGAGCTAAGTGATCCCAATATGAATACGAGTATTAACCTTAAAACCGATTTAACTAAATAAATTCTTCACATGCCTCATATTCCAAATCAGCAGACCACCCACACGAAGGCCAACAAATAATTCAAGACATTCAAAACCCTAACAACTGAGAGGGGAACATTATTCGTGTGGGCTTGCCGAAAGTAACATCCCCCAAGTCCGAAGAATGTACGGCACAAGATGGAGCTGATGACCTGAACACTATCACATCCTTATGCGAAGGTGTCCCGAGACCGGTCCGAGTATTCCGTAAAGGCAAACGCAACCCGAATAAGAGCAGCGGTGTTAGGATATGTTTCGCCGAACTTGGCCCTGCTAAGTGCTAAACAGCTTCTTTGTAATAAAACCAAGCTATCAAATGGACTAAAAAAGTTTTCTGATCAGACCCTGACCAATATAATTACTTGAAGAGTTTACAAGAAGAGATAAGACGTCATGAAAATGATGATGAAAGCGGGCTCATTATTAATTATGTACAAGGAATACCAAAATTTTAAAAACTAATGCAAAAAACGACAGGAAACAGTAGCTAGCACTGCTTATACTGCTGTTAATACATACACACATACGAAACACTTGACAGATGCGATACAGTTACCGACGAGCATCGCGGCTCTCGTCAACAGATATGATATTACTAACATACGGCGAAACATACATAACGAACAACAAACACCTCCCCGCACACTACGTTTGACATTTCATTTGAAAAACACTAAACAGGAGTATCCATACTAAGATAACGTTCAGCCAACAAGTGTCAAGCAACAAGTTCTACCCAAGATTCGTACAAGTTACGGTAAAGCCCTCACATATAAAAGATGTTAACTCATCTGACGGCTTCAAAAAAGGGACTTCCTGTATATATTTTAAATAATAATTAATTAAAACCAAGACAATACGTTAAATTTGTACTTAACATAGAAAAATGTGTCCAATGTCCCGTCCGATGACGTCACATTCACCAACGTTGACTACATTTTTTAACTATAAAAACGAGTTAAGATAAAACTAGTCCTTCTTTATGTGTAGTATTAGTTTGGAGCTCATACTCTGCAGCACGAATTGCAGCAACACGAACAGGTTGTCGTCAGGGACCGTCGTCTTGGTCCGCAGCGCGTGCAGCAGCTCATAGACCAGCACGCGGCACAGCAGCAGTTTGTCACGGTCACGACTGAAGGCGCGGATACAGCCCGCGCACACCTCGCCCAGCACCGACAGGCGGACCGTGAAGTTCTGCACCGCGTAACTCAGCAGCTTGGACATCGGCTCCAGGAGACTCTGAATGCAGGAGGACCAGGAACGTATAGACAGATGACGACGACGTTACTTCGTATGGTGTTTGTAGACACGAGTACTCGACTTCCATGGGTATGAACGAGGCTTCCATCAGCATTTACAAGGTTTATACTAACTACATAAGACTATTGCAAATTCGAGCCTCGAAACCTTGTGGTGTGCCGCAGCTGGTATTTTGAGCGCGGCGGCACACAGGCGTAACAGCGGGGCGGCGTCGTCCAGCTGATGCAGGCGTAGAGCCACCGCCCGCAGCAGAGTGTCGAGGCCGGTGAGCAGCGCGCCGCACGCAGCCAGCGGACCCAGAGCCTCGGGCGCCAAGCACTCCAGGTACGTAGCCATGTTGCCCGCGATCACACCCATTTGCTGCACAGCGAGCACGTCATTATGATCGTTTCGTAGCGGTCGACGGACGAAGCGACTCGACCGAATGCTCACATCGATCGGCAGCGTCTTCTTGGAGTTGAGATGCTCCACGAGCAGCTGCAGCGGCCCGCACGGATACAGCTCGTTGAAGTCGACGAAGGCCTGGGCCACGCTCTTGAAGAACATCGACCGCTGCTTTTCCGGAGCACGCTGCAGGAACAGCTGCACGAACACGTTGTGCGGCGCAAGCTGGTGCAGCACGGTGCGGAGGAACTGGTGCGCCACGAGCACCGCCCCGCCCGGCAGCCGAGCGCCACCCTCCGCCTGCCACGAGTAGCCCGCCAGCTGTACCACCCGCGCCACGGCCTGCAGCAGCGCGGGCAGGATGGCCGCGGCGGCGCCCGGCTCGCGCCTCACGTATGTCGCCAGCACGATGACGCACAGCCCGAGCTCCTCATCGCTGTACTGCTCCACCGCGCCGCCGCACTCGCCACAGCGGTACCGGAGAGTGTGGTCCGGGCGCGGCGGGTGAGCGGTATGGGCGTGGGCGTGGGCCGCTCGCCTGGCCGCCCGCCTCCCGCCGCCCCACCAGCCCTGACCCCACTCGTGTTGTTGCCGGCTGTGCTGCGATGACTGAGAGTGCGCGGGAGCCTGCGGGGACTGAGGCGGCTCCGTCTGCGGCGGAGAGCCGAGTTGGGCCACCTGGCGGGCCAGCCGACGGGGAGACCTTGATAACACATCCATTAGGATATTTCTGCTGCGGGTAGTGAGTGTAGTGAGCGTCTCACGTTGTAGGTAGTCAGTATGCTTCCACACCTGGCGTTGTCTGCGGAGGTGGTGTGGGTAAGGTGGTGAGGCCTGGTCCGCGGTCGAGGCGGCTCGGGGTCGCTAGAGTCCGTGCGCTCCGTAGAATCGTCTGAAAAAACGTCTGTTCATGTTCAAGTCGTATTCTGTATGCGCTGCCCTGCGCCTAGCCATATTACACTAGAGGCTTTCTGAGATGAGAATGCCACGTTACATGTGTAGACATCGAACAATGCTTCCACTCAATACATGTTACAGGTGTCAACTAGTTTGTTTTATGATATTTCATTCGAAGAGTTGTAATTTCTGTTTTCTTCGTAGATATGTGACATCAAAATTGAAAATATAAAAAAGAGGCTATAAACATTTTAATCTACCTACATAACAACTTGACATATAAAAGAAAAATCTCCAGACACCATACCAGGTATATTGAGAGCTTCCCGGACCCTGTCCACCAGCGCGTTGAACACGGGATACTGTTCCTTGTTGGGTTTGGGTCCGATGGGAAGCAGACGCTCGGGAGCCGGAGGGGGGATGTGGAAGGTGGGCGGGTGGGGGGCGAGCGGCGAGTGAGGCGGCGCCCCCCACGCCAGCTCCATCTTGGACAGGGGGGATTCGGGAGACGCATAGGCGACGCCTGTTGGTATTTACAAACATCTTTTTATAGGGTTATTGTTATTATGACTTGTTAATGAATAAATATTATATATTTGTGTTTCTTTCTCTGTTTGTCATTTCATTGGTTATGTTAAACAATCTACCTGTAGGATATTTTGCTCCTTACTGTTGTAAAATTACACATGGAACAATAAAAATATTTCAAAATTCAAAACTGTCATCTGCTGTCAATTTCTGGAAATAGGTTTCCTAACTGTCGCACTTATTACATTAACATTATTTTTTCCCAAAGTATGTATATTTCATTTAAACCTTGTAATCAAGGCTTATAAAGTTTATCATTTATATCTCCATGTAGGGTTAAGTTGTACCTGGGCTGCGTAGATGTGCATGTACAAGTGGTGGGGGGCCTACAAGACCCGCGGGGGGCCCAGAAGCTAGAGCATCTCCATTGGACGAGGCCGCTGTGTCAGGAGATGTACTACTACCAGCTGGAAATATTAAAACCTGTTATATTATCTTGTAAGTGCAGGCTAAATGATGGATTCTTAGATCCCTAAGACTTTCACCATCCAAAATATATTAAAATAAAATCCTTTCTTAATATTAGTACAAAAGCTATTTCTTAATTTTAATACTTTAGAACCGTAATATAAACATGTACCCACCAACGATCCGCTTCTGGCAGCCGGCCAGCTTGTTCCTGGGTGACAAGGCGCGCTCCGGCCACAGCTCCACTGATTGGCCGCTCATTGGCGTTGACTTCCTACAGTGAAACAGAGTACACGGTCTTTAATCACGAACTCTATTCCAGAGAAGCTAGGAAAAGAAGTGCCATTGAATAGGACGGTATCATTATTGTTCCAGGATATCAATCTTTGACAGAATTAATTTAATTTTAATTAGTTACACTTAATAGTTATCATATTTAAAATATCCCACATATTTGACGAGTCACTGCCGATGGAGACGGACGAGCTGGTGGACAGCTGCTGCCCAGAACGACACCCGGCGGGAGGCTGGGGAGGTAATAGAACACATGTACGGCACGACTAGTGCAGCATCGTTAATGAAATCGTTCAGGAATAATAATCAAGTATAATATCCGTCACATTATGAATATGGTCGGCAATATCTCGCTTACGGTGCGGATGTTTATGTAGTGTAGTAGCAAAAGTGTCAGAGAAGGAATGACCTGAATGATATAAATTGTAATAATATGAATATATCATACAAGTTTGGAGTGCGTCGGTCCGCTGAGCGCGTGCGGCGCCTCCTCGTAGTGGGAAGGCTCGTCGAACGAACCCTGGAGCAGAAGACATGCATGGAGTAGATTACACGGTCATTGCTGGTTTGATCACGGACGGCAATATCTGCTCACCAGCTCGGGTGGAACTAGAGCGATATCCAGTTTTAAACAAAAGTCATCTTCACTGCTTACGTTCACTATTCATTGATTGTCTGTCAGAATATACGATCGAGGGCGTGTACGTCTATTGGTTTCTGCGTGTGTGTGTGTGTGTGTGTGTGTGTGTGTGTGTGTGTGTGTGCGTGTATGTTCTCTCACGGGTGCGGTGCTGCCATGCAGCGTGGTGTCGGACTTGTC
>DVQP01001606.1:0-14930 GCA_018231745.1 Danaus eresimus
TGTAGCAGAAATTCAGGAAAAAACAATCAGTCTAAGACACACTTAAGGTAAAGCGTTTCTAATCGAATGTTAAAATTTTAGAAAGGATGGTTGCTGGGAAAAGAATTGAAAATTATCGAACTGTCTTTAAAAAAATATATAAAACAGTAATATATGAAAAAAGTAACAAATGAAGGTTTGACTAGCAGTAATAGGTTTAAAAGAAAAAATAATATTTAGCTTAAACATGCTATGACTGTACGGTAACTTATATCATCAACAATGTCATTTACCAGTAATTGAACGTAGAAATGAATTGTTACTTTACTTATGAAATGGGAAAGGAAAATAACCGGCAAGTTACATGTAACAAAATAAATATAAAATAATATTTGCTGAAGACTTAGGAATTTCTTTAAAATATATTTTTAGTATCTAAGATTCACATGAAAAATGTATACAATAGTTTTTCAAGTAAAGACCTAAACATAGACCTCCTTTTATAATAATCAAGTTTCTAAAAAAATAAGACACAAAGAATGTAATTTCAATATGATATTATTTTACAGTGCTTCTGTAAAATAATATCATATTGAAATATCATAAAGTTAACTTTTTTTATCTAGAAATTTTCTCTTACTGATATTTACTTTTATTTGGTGAATTTCGGTTTTGTCAACATCAAACCATACTATTAAGATGTATCAAGAGCTTGTTGTACTACGAGTGTTTGAATTATTTATACGAAATGTATCAAAATAGTCCCTCTGCGACAGGACCTGGGGAGATGTCATGATAAATTGGCGATCAGAGCCACTAGAGAGGTGGCCTCTCCAACTGTCTCGAAAGCTTACTTAAATAATTCTAACTAGAAAGAGGTTCGATAGGGTACTGCTCTATTTTAAAACAATTTATATCTTGTAATACCCTTTTATAAATATATTTCAACTACACCTGTTTTAGATCTATCTTAGACCTGTCTCACATCTTATTACACCTGTACTCTCTTAAATGTTATTCTATTTTAAATCTATTTAGTGTTACACAACCTACAACTCTATACAATCGTTATTAAATAACAGTAAAGATAGTAAACATTTTCGTTTGTCTCTGTAAAATTTTAAGAATATAAAATTTAATTTATTTATTGCTTTTAAATTAAATCCTAATGAAGTTATCAAATAAAGATATCCAACCTATAATTCATTATAACTCTTGAATGAAAAAGTCTGGCAGATAATATTACGAAACATTTAACATTTGGGAAAACAAAGTTTTAATGACGTCACTTAAAAAGAATGAAATTCAATTTATAAATATCAATTAGGGTCAGAATATCTTCAAAATGGGATGTTTGTTTTATTTTATACGTGAAAATATCTATAAGAAAAAAATTGAATTGTTATTATTATTAAAACTGAAAGTATTTTCAATATTCTATTATATTTTCTTTATTCTAAAACTTATTATCTTAATTTTCATTATAATTATTATTGCACATTAGCTACAAGTAAGAAACTTACATTTATATTTGACATTCGTTAAATAATATATTATTGAAGTATTCAGATATAAGCCGATCGTCCCTCCTAGTGTCAAGTTTTATGGATGACTCTAATATTATTTACGAGAGCAAGTAGCCATTGCGTTTACACTATCGCCTGCCTTGATTTACGACTCATAATGTGATATTTTTCACACATAATCTGAAAATATTGGATTTCTATCACATCTGGTGCCTTCTTAAGCCTTCCTCGGCGTGATATATGATGTCGCTGATGGTAAAATCACAAAAAATAAATGATGAAATTTATTTACATTTAACCTTTGAACTCATCTTATTAAATTTGATCTTCGTTTATTAATAAACATATTATAGCACAAAAATATCTTTTGAAATAAATTTAAAAAGTCACTATCGAGTGAAATAGTGTTCCTGGAATCATTAACATATAAATAACATAACCTGCGAATTTTAAAACATTATAAACGAAAGATTTAGATATAAAAAAATAATATTCAATTAATTTATAAAGATTTATAGTCAACTTCTTCACATAATCTAATTTTTTCTAACGGTTTCCGTTTATTATGCTACTATCAGCTGTATTTATATAAGAGTCGATTTGATAATTTAATATAATTTTATTTAAAGTTCATATCTTAATACTATATATTTAATATATAGTATTGTGTGGTTTACCACATCATATATAATTAATGTCATATTACTTTTGTTAAATTGAATCCCTTACTCACGATGACAATATCGAAAAAAACAAAGAATCCCACTCCGACCAAAACAGTAATTAGGAAACCCACACATCAACGTAATGAGCAGTTTGAATAAGAATCGGTAAAAGGTTTTTTCGAGAGAGTATTGATACAAATGGCAGTCGTCTGCGATTTGAACTCCCCAATAAATCACTGTGAGAGAATGAGATTCGTTGTTTGTTTGTTAGTAAACGACTAACATAGAATATTATTCAACGAGTCATCCTGTTTATAAGAAACACAATATTTTAGGGTCTGTGTTGTATATTTTTACTATTATTTAATTTAAAATAGTTAGTCGACCAATGTCTCATCTGTATGCTTATTCTAATTTGCATCGGTACGCATACATACAGTTTTTTTCATGTTTTAAACCTTTTTAATAGTCGCTATTTACCTATTGTTAATTCTAAATAAAACTTGTACATTTTATGACAATCGGGAATCACTTCGTATTTAGTGTGACGACACGAATTAGAATAGTTATTTAAAAATTTACCTAATAAAAATGTAGATGTGCCTTATGAACCACATTTACTGAAGAAATTAAGACTTGGGATTGTTATAACTCTTATCACCCGACTTGTAACTTCGTTGGTTGGCTCGACAGTTTTTGTTCACGAATCTCTCAGATTCTGGCAGAGAATTTCATCCTTTCAATATACTTGTGCAAAAAATATCCAATCAAATAATTTCATAAAAGCACGAATTATAAAATCCAAAAAAAATCAACTATTTCCTTCAAAAATTGCGATTTAAAAATAAAATCACTGTTATACTGTAATCAAATGCCTCTTACAATGTCAAATGAGGTCCCCAACCTTCGTAGGTTCAGTGATACAAAAACTAATAATCTTCAATTTTGTTCTGTAAATAATTTCATGGACGTCATATCTTTACAAAATGTTTTTAATAAAGTTAAAAATTATATTAAAGTCAAATTATCTTTAATTAAAAAACGTCACCATTTAAATGGGTTCATATAAAAATCTATTTCCAATATACATATAACGAAACATTGAACTAAAAGTTTTTAAGTGCAAAACATTTTCAATTTCCACTCCTATATAGATTTTTGTAATCAACATTCGCTGTACAAATTTTCACTCAGTAGTATTCGATGTCGGTAGGAAATAGAAATCATTATTTAATGTCAATGTTTAACAAGGTTTGCTCCGCAAATGGGCCGGTAATGATCCATCCATTCGACCCGCAGAGCGGCGACCACCAAAGAAAAGTAAATTAAGTGAACTTCTTCGTTCACGTCAATTTATTGGAAGCAAACTGTGTTCATTGAATTATTTATAAAAACCTAGAAATCTGGATCTTAATTATTCCTTTAATAGATTATTTTGAAAAATTTTGATTTTAAGTAAATAATTATTGTTTGAAAGACAAACCGAGAACTCTTAAGGATAAATAAGTAAAGCTTTGGAAACACTTAAAATATGTCAATAGATATTAATCTCTCTTTATGACTGTGATATAAAAACTATTCTAGTCTAAAATTTAAAAAATAACTTTAGTTCATTTGTTCTAATACGTAAAAAAATTTTGTTTATGAATGTATTTCTTTTTTTATGAATCCTTTTTATTTTATAAAAAAGTTAACGTATTTGTAAATAAGAGTAACATTTTATGGGGCCGTAATGAGATGGCGACTTAATTTAAGAGCGTCCATCCCTTACAATTTGGGAGATGAATCTCGATTTATCCTTAAATAAAAATAAAGCAGGTAATATAAGAGTTTATTCAATATCATGCGTCTGAGGAACATCAAAAGACATATCTCGTACAATATTGGAGTTTGATGGCTCGCTCAACTTCCACAGAACTACCGGAGCTGTTTATTTATCATGTTTTCAAAACTTCCTCACGCTGAGATGAATTTTAGTATTCCGATAATATTTATCCGATAATATATATATACCTTATATACGGTACAAAGCAGAATCATCGTACCATAAAATACACGTGTAACAAATTTGAACAAAGGAACATAATATCATCCAATTATTTAAGACCTCAGGTGCGAAGTCGACGACAATTAAAACAAGATATTACTTTTAGGGCCAATCCTCTACATTCTCTTTACTTTATTGTAACATAAAGAAAAGCTAACATTGTAAACTAAACGTAAATCGTTTATACGGGCGTGTGTGCTCCGCTAGACATAAAAGGGAATTAATAAGGCCATTTCGGAAAGCGATTTGGCAGACACAGACTTGAAGTAAAACTCCAAAGATACAAGACGATATTGAAAGTTATCGATTATAGAATCTGCATCAATAAAAGTTCCTTTCTCCTGGTCGTTTTAGTGAAAATATGTGATGTCTATGCGAATACTCTTGATAGAAATAAGGTTGATATAACATAAAATCTATCGTATTATAAACTGGGATTTTCATAATGGAGTTGCAGTAAATTGGGTATAATTTAAATAATATTTTTTTATATATGTATATAAACATCGATATCAAAATTTAATATAGTTTATATATCTCAGTCCATAAGATCAAACTATGTAACATATGAACATTTTTCGTAACAGTCAGAAATCAAAAAAATAATTTTAAGAAACTTGTACAAGAAAATTATAATGACGTATGTGTCTTATTTTCTTGATAAAGTGACGTGTCGCTTTACTTAGTTTAAATGTAGAAATCGTGAATGCAGGAATGTTCAAATGTGCAATTTTATCACTGGCACTAACCATAAAAGTAAAAAGAGTGTAAACGCACCCTACATTCAACGCGTCACTAAATTCGAGCGCTTAGATTTGGCTATCAAAAACTGGAAGCACTCAAAAATCCATTTGAAAAATACACATTTTATACCTTCATAGTGAAATCCATAAGAGAATTGGCCATTTCAAAAGGGTTCGTTTATTTTGTCCTTATTCCTACAGCGCCCTTTCGTCGTTAAAATCTAAGGTGGCATTAGAATTACGAGCAGAAGTTAGGGTTATTCTAATGCCGCCTTTACGTTTCATCACTGCCGATATTAGCTATAAAGCTATGTCATGCTATTGTACTATATATTATTTGCGTCTTAACTGCTTCGTGGTTAGTTTTAATCGCATGTCGTAACAGTTTACTATCACAATAATAATTTAATTCCGACTAAACTAAGACGGGGATCAAAACAAGATATTAGTGTTCACCCGAAATACGCGTTGGCATTAACATTAATTTTATCTGTACTGCTCTGATATTGTTATGTGATTTTAAATCCGGACTATAGAGATATGGAACTACTTTAATAGTAATAGTTAATTTAAAGCTCTTCTGTAAATGGCAATTCAAAGGACGACCACATTGCAATTTGAAAATTCTCATTAACACTGTGGCTTGTCCACAATAAAATAATACTAAAGCTTCTGAATTGACACAACTATAATTAAAAAAAATTAAATTAATAAACCGTTCGTTGTAATTAAATTACAAACGTAATTGAAGGGTTGTTATATATTTCGAGTAATTTTTGATTGTGAAGCGCCTGCTTATTTTTATGAAGCAAAGTGGCATCGCTTGGTAGGGATGATCTCATCTTGTAGGGGCTAAACCGTGACGTCATTCACCCTTGCTAGCTACCCCTCAGTGAAAGTAAGTCAGCGGGTCAAACTAGAAATTACAAGCACATTGTTATGATTTATTCGCCTGTTTGCCATTGCTGTGTAATGGTATTAGTTTTGTCTAGCAATTCGGTCGTTAGTGGAAACGAAATGTAACATATAAAATGAACAAATTGTAACCATTTGTAACATTTAAATTGGATATAAATAATGAAGCGTAACTATATTAAGATATATTCTTATTTATGTTGAACATTATTGTGTTATTTATAAGTATATTTATTATATTATAATTCTGTTAAAATGTCTCAGCTTCATCGCGACTTTGTAGCTCTGATTAAGTTATTTATTTTGTATTTGGACGAATTATTAGCATAAAGTGTGTTTGAAATATATTTAACCAATTTAATTACTTCTATAGCACTTTGGTAAGTTATATTAGGCAATGATTATATGTATCGCGGATTTGAGTTATTTTTTTACATCCATATATTTTCGGTTGCCTGGTTTTGAATCTTAAATTTACAAGCAATAAGGTCGGGTTCTGCTGAGCCCGAGGTGCACTTCAACAGATTAAAGATTTCTTGATAATTTTAGATAAGAATTTTTGTATATTCAACCCTGTTTCCGTTATCTGAAAACTGAATGGCACATAAAAAATTATTTCATGGGAAAAGAATATTATAAATATTTATGTTTCAATTTCTCAATATTCGGATTATTTTCCTAAATCTATGAAATAAGTAATAGCCTATAATAACTGTGGAATATATGAAATCGTAGTTTAGAGATAATCGGAGACATATACTTACATATAATATAAGACTATAAGACTACATATAATAAATTTTGATTAAGATTTAGAATCTACACCATCTTTTTTGTACACAATTGGTGTAATTAAAAGTTAATATTTCGCCCTAAGCTCTTTTATTTTAGCTAAAATATATTAATATAAAAATTGTTTTTGGGTCCTTGAAAGTAACAAAAAAGACCAAAAAAACAAGAATGTGTGAACGAATACTCGGTGCTTCCCAAGTGGAGCTTTCAACTTGAAGCTACAACTCGTGAATTAACTTGTTAGAGAAGTAAAAAGAAAGTCCTCTTTGAGATGTTAGGATCTCCGGAGTCCCAGCCTCTCGATTTAATTTACATCTTCGCTCAATTGTTCTTAGGTGAACGAACTGGCGGCCATTTTGCTGATGTATTATACTATAACATGCTTTAAATGGATTTCAGTTCGTCTAAGCTCCAAATTGTTGAACTTTTTATCCCTAGTTCTGCGATAAATTCATCTTTTCACATGTAATAAAATTTTACATTTTTCTTTTATATTATAAACGACACAAGTGTATCGATAAATAGAGGATAGTTTTTCAAATTTTCTTTAGTTTATACTTTTTGGTTTTGTTTTACATCTAATAGATATCTCTTAATAGCCTGGATATTTTTTTACATAGGGTATTAATCAAATCTTAAAACATGATTAATTGAAGCGTCTATCGTATTGACCAAATAAAAATAATAAGCCAGATGTAATTAAATTAAATAATGACTATCAACTGTGGTGTTGGAATCAAAGAGTTGAACTCAACTTTTAAGATTTCTTTGTAACTATAAAAAGAAAATTCTAGAAAATTTAGGAAAAGAAAAAGTATAATTTAAATGCAGACGAAGCCACTTAGAGCGAATTATATTAAGAACAAGTAACGTGTACTTTTCAAATAGGTTCATAAAAAATTTGCTTGATTTTTTCCTAAGTTTTTGCAAGACATTTTGATATATGCATAATAAATCACTGAATAAGCTAGTCTAAAATTCGAAACAGAGTCCCAAATAGTTTCCACAGCAGACAATGTTGGTGATATGATCTGACATTTAATAAATTAAATTAGAAATATGCTTGCTATATGTGTTATAAGTTATAACTAATATAAATGTCTCTTAATACCCGTAGCACGAATTCGTTGACAATCTTGATGTAACACAATATGTTTGAAGGTTTTCTTGTATCGTCTTGAATTACTGATTATAGATAGAGCTCCCGAGTTAGTTAATAATAATTAAAAGAAGGCAATAATAAATTGAGCTAATATTATTTTTGCAGAATATAATAAGACAATCGACATTATTTTATCCGCGTAAATGGATTTTTTTAAGGTATGTATTTCTTAAATTCTCGTTCGAAACTCTAATATGTTTCGTGTGTTAAAATAAACTATTATAGATTTTGTAGATTAAAAACTATTGATATACATTATTAATCGAAACCAAAAAAATAAATGAATCGTTATAAACTACATTTTTTTACATCTCTTACAAGAACCTTGAAAACAGTTTTTTGCTTTTGCTCAATCGAGAGAAAACTTTTGGTTATTTAACTTACAATAGCTCCACGTTAAAGGCACGAAGAGCTGTTCATAAACAGAGACTAAGGCTACTTTTACAGTTGTGTGGAATAAAAGAATACAGACGATTCGTTCTCAGCTATAATATTCGGTCTTGAGCAATCACAATGAACAACGGACCGTAAATTTCGTCTGACAGGAGTGTTTCGTGTTTTTTTTTAGTTGATCTTAAAATATTAACCGAACCATAAAAGCTAGACCATTAATTAGGAAACGTGTTCAACTTCTGAACGTATGACATCACGTTCACATAGATTTCGACAAGACCCCTTTGTCTAACGTGACAGACACAGCGTAAATCAGTTTCTGACAGGCGTAACGTATAAATCTGAGACGAGAAAATATTATTTCTCTGTCTGTAAGAACATTACGTCAGTGTTCAAGTTGAACTGATGACTACGTGCTAAATGAAGTGAAATTACAGCTGCATTTGTTTGTACAGGCGCGATAATATCAACAGCAGAGGTTAAAATGGCGTAAAACTTGATGACTAACTTACAAAGGGCACATAAAACAATAACATATATGTGCATAATTCTTTGGCATTTCATATAAATGGACTCTTTATTTTTCATTTGGAAAAAAAAATCTTTTCAACTTGCGATTGCGAATGTTACGAGTGTTTTATTCAATAAAATATTCGTAACAAAAATATTCAAAGATTCAAGTGTTAAGCCAGTTGCTTACGATGTTTATTTTGGATCCTCCGACAGCTGACATATTTGGGAGGTTCGTAAACTAATTGCCACGATGACGGGAAAATATAAGTGGAAGTAATTACAATCTGGTGTCTGTGACAAAGACGCCCGCGGCCGCGTCATAAACATAAATAGATCGGCTCTCAATTTTTTTTGAGTATAAATTTAGCTTTCACAGTCTAACCTCTTCTATAGTGTCCTTTATAAAATTTCTTAGAAACACATAGTTAGATTTCTAGTTTGGCAAATATACTTTTCACAATATCTGTTATAGAAATTCCAAGGTTAATCACCAAACCCAAACATTTCATTACGAGGAGCGAGTCTGTCAGTAAAGATAACATTTACTAGCGTTATAATTTTTATCTGTAATACCTTAACATACTCAGATAATTAAGCACTATTTTATTTCCTCCGTTTCTCTTTTTGTAATTTTATTCTTATTTTATTTAAAAAGTTTTACATTTACAAAGTTACGGATGAATCAATTTTAAATATAAATTAAAGTTTAGTTCTATATAATAATTCAATTAAAAACAAGATATAAAAATTAACACATTGCGTTGAGAACGAACAAAGTCAAAACCGGTGTTTCCAATTTACAGATGACATCTGTAATGCGCTGTAAGATTTACAATCCGCTTTAAATTAAAATGATCACACTGACATTACGACTATTTGTGTAAAGCCACCCAGGTGTAGAAAAATATTTATTACATTATTACTAGGACTAAAAATACACAAATTAATATCTGTTCACCTTAATACTCGGTGATTTAAAATACTAAACATAAATTCTCTGTATGTTTTGTAAGTTTTATTAATTACTTATGGATAACTGATTTAATATTTAAGTTATCTTTAGCCCGCAAAACAAAAGACACATAAATTTCGTCTCAATATTTCAACCGAGACGAGACAGTAAATATAAATAAAAATCAAAATTTTATTACTATCACAAATAATTCGTAACATATGATTAAGAACAATAAAATTCACATAAATATGAAATGCGATGAAAAGTTTATTCGTTTATGACGCACGTAATTGTTTTTAAATTTAAAAAAAACTTTACGGATATCGTCCATATCGTCAATAAAAATTGACGATATTTTTGATGTCAATATGTTGATGATTTTGAACTGATCAGCAGACAGAAGATAAATTAAAAAATTTATACATAAAAGTAATTGAAAACTTGAGACTTCGTACTTTTAAATTATATCAATTTGATTCTCATTGTTTCGGACATAAATCCCTCTAATCCCCCTAATTACTAATATTATAAACAAAAGAGATTGTACGTTTGTGTTTGTTATTTAAATTTAATTATTCGTAGGTATTGTTGAGATTAAATATAGATATTTTTTATTTCAATAATCTCCCGAGATAGTTAGGCACGGTCAAACTTAAAAATAGAATCATAAATAAATATATGAATATGTAAATCTATCTTAATGAACATTCGGTTGTTATCAAGACATTTAATTAGTAGCTAATACGTGATCTTAAACCCTCGGGATATAGTTGTTTGGGTAAAAAACTATCGTAGTGCCGAGATCGTAAACTGGAGGCAATGAAAACTCACTAAAACAAAGGAATCAATAGGAACATATAATCTTGTGGTGATCTGAGTCGAAATAAGTTGTATAAAAGCTGACTTTAATAACATTTCCAGTAAAGTTTGTGATGCCGTGGAAGTTTCTCAGAAACTAGAAGTCGACTTTCCTATGTTTATATTCAATAAACTTAATATTCCTGTTAAAAATATCGAAGTTTTAAATTCATATTAAAATTTTAATCGTTCCATAATGAACTGAAACAATATTTTTTAAGTAATTATTTTTTAGGGCGAATAATAAACGTGATTTATCTTTATAAACATATTTTATTAATTAATTTTATCGCTGTAAGAGCTTCCGATATCAATGAACGCTAGCCGTGTTTCTTTTTATACAAAAAAAAAATCTTTTTATTTCAAAGATAAAAAGATTTAAGACCACTAATTTATGGCTCTTTAGCAGATGATAAATAAGATTACTTTTTCTACGACATTCCCAAAATTTCTTTGCCCGTTCAAGTCACCTCTAGCGATAAATCCTATTAGAATATATAAATTTTAGTTCTGGCACTAACTTTACGTCAAGGCTTATATATTTTTTAATGAGATAGTTATTTTTGTGTCTCTGCGTTATATTTTCTGAGTTTTGATATTTAAAATCGATTTCGATCTCTTCATTTATATTCTATAAGGACGACAATATGTTACAATACATTTAAATGATCAATTAAACTGTTTGGTAACCTACTTACGCGTGCGGTATTGTGTTTAGTATTCCAAAGACAATGTCGCCCTTGAATACAAGTCAGTGACCGTACAAAGGGCTTCTAAATAGTCTACCTTCCTCGTAAACGGTAGACATTTAATGAACAAAGTACTATCATTAAATATAATACATAAAAAATATCCTCATAATATTTTAAATACAAGAAAATTATTCACTTAAATGATCGTAGTAAAAGTCTGATTCTATACAAAATAAAAATATTTATATACTGTAAACTTATGAATAATATCGATCTATAAGTTGAATATTATGTAGTAGGTACTTTCTTCATAAGCGATGCTAAGGAAAAATCTCTACTACAAACATATCAAAGTCCGTCCTATATTTATAAGCGATGTGTGTGATACACAAACGATAATAGTCAAATCATGTATTATGAACATTCTTTGGAACTACTTCAAAAGGAAAACTGATCTCTTTTCCGGTTTGATACCTGGCGTCTTTGTCGCCGGCGACGAACATAGCCTTCGACTTCCTCATTGTGCTCAACCCTCATAACTCATGTCAATGGACAGATTTCTTTATTACACGAATACTTTTCTAATTCAATTCTCTGATCCTCTGATTCATTTATTCGTTTCAAAGTAATTCAGTGAAAGGCAACGAGAAAAAAGTTCCATTTTTCTTATTAAAATAGTCCACTGGGAACTCCCGAGGGACCTCATTGTTACTACACCTGCATTCTTTGCTAAGTTCAACATAAGTAAATCTTATTATATCCGTCAATGGGAGTCGAGTTACGTGGGGTAAGACCTCATTCTATATTTATAGCCTGCTGCTAGTTAAATTTTAAGAACGACATTTCTGTTTGGTAAGAACATACTACATACATGATTCAATTTTAATCAAACTAATAACATATCAAGTACAGTCGATATTAAATGAAAAGCTCAATTAATGTTTTTATCAAATTTAATATTAAAATAATAATTAAAGTAGACGCTTTGGAGTATTATTTTTTCTAGTGTGAGCTTATCATTGAATGTGTTAACAATGAATCTGACTCTGTTACCACAGAGCAAACTGAACTGGTATCTCCCCTAACGTGTTTTCATAGCTTTTTAAACCGAGAAACTGAAGGGTCCTTTTTATTTTCTCAGTTAAGCACAACGTTACGACACACTCGTAAAGCACGGATCACTGAAAATTTTTGATATGTAACTTTTCTATTCAAATGCCAAGTTTACGAGCCGGCCCATTATAATTTTACTGACGTCATATTTTCTCGATGTCATCATTACGAGCGGTGGTTCAAAGGAATTTTTTAATAAAAAAAAATTGTTTATTCCTTTTTAATCACTTCCCTTTACAGCATCCCTGTGACTTCTCGTTTCAATTTCGCACGGTGGCACTAAAACTTGTTTATTTCTTTTTCTATGAATTCCGAAATTGCTGCTAATCGTCTTGATTCAAACGACGATAACCTGTTTATATTTGAAATAAAGTTGATATTATAAATTCTACATTTTAGTATTACAATTTATTTATAATGAACACTTTATTTGCAACACATTTGTATAATAAAACACCTTTCGGATTCGGTTTTTGAGCTTTCTGCAACTTAATTATCTCACCAAAATCAAAAAGTATGAACTATTTACAATATTTTCATGAAACTTCTTTGAAAATAATAAATCAACTAAATCGTGTTCATTCACATTTTCAATGCAAGTTGCCTAGTAGTTATTATAAATCGCTTATATAATATTAACAGATCTAATTGTAATAACATACGTTACAAGCAAAAAAGGATAACAAATCCACTTTTATTGCTGACACGAGATATATCAAAAAGTGCTCTAATTCGAGTCATATGATGTCATGAATATGCCCAATAAAAATAAAAGACGCGCAATGAAAACATGTGGCACTCCGGCGTGAGAACATAAAAAACTCAATCCTACATAAGAGACAAACAAGATATATTAATAAAATAAACATTATAAGCATTGCTTAATATAAACATAGATACACACCAGACGTATACATGTTTATATTACATTAGAACTTCCTCAATAATGTCCGAAAAGCGTGACACGAGTCGCTTTTATGACGTCGTATGAACGTATTCACAAAGCAAGTTATTTTAGATTAGATAACTATGACTAAAAGCATTTTAATCACTTAATAACGAAGCGTAACCAGGTGATGCGCATATTTATATGGTTGTAATAAAAAGTTCAGTTACTTTTAATCTATTTATGTTAGGATTCATTCGGGGATTCATAATTACATATTTTTAATATATCCAACTGTTAAAGCAGTTTAGTTTTGAGCTGTTCCATTACTATAGCATCGTTTTTGTTGTTTGTTCTATATGAATCGGCTCTTATTATGGGTGTATTAATTTAATTTTAGTTGACGGCTTTGAGATTCAGTGGCATTTTATTCCGAGTAACAAATAAGATCGTTCGCATAATGGTTTTGTTGTTTTTTAGTCACTATTATGCAAGAGGGCGATGAAACATGAGTAACAGAAACTTATGTTTCTAAGAAACGTGCTTTAAAGAGAAACATTGTTTGATCGATACTATATATGGGCCAGATTAGAAACGTAGCTCCAACAGACATGAAATAGGTCAGTATCGTATAGGGAAATAGTTGTTAGTCTGATGAAAATAAACATTTTTATTTTGTATCACGTAACGTTTTGAATTTCGTAATACATTAAACCATGTCAAAGGCCCATGCTTACTGCTGACGGCCTGAGTTCGAAAGGGTATAATTTAAGTCGTTACACATGCTCTGACAAACATTGCACAATTATATTATAAATTTGGTACAACATATGAACATACATACAACATACACAACACAGAAAGGCTGAGTCACTATGAAATTAAATAAAAAATAAAGTACACATATAATCGTTAAATTTACGTAATAAACAAAGATAATAATTATAACCATTTTAATCCTACTTTTTTTTAATTAGATGTAAGTTACAAAAACGTAAAGGAAACGAATAGATTTTCTCCACGGGTTCATTGTAAAATACTTCTACAATTGTTTTTTTTTTGTTGAAATAAATAGGGTTTGGTAAAATGTCTCTAGAATAAAATAAAAGTTTTTCTATTGTAAAATTAAATATAACTTGTCGACGGAGAAGAGAGTTCTGTATTGTTTCAAGAAGTATGACTTCCTGTTAAGTATTCAACTTCCCACCGCTACCAAAGCTACTAATATTTATCTCAGCTATGTAAAGACGGACCGGCCAAATGATAATTTTAATTAAAAATTCAAATTTTTCAAAAATATAATTCAGCGCTCCTATCGATATTTAAATTCATCGACCATTGAGATTACTTAAGTAATTTTTAAATTTAAAATTGATTAAAAATACTTCCTCAGAACAAAGGAAATCAATCAATTGAGAAAAATTACCATATTTTTAATTAATTTTACTATCAACATCGAATAAGTAAATATTTAATAGGTATTCTAAAACAAGATAGCTACATTACACCATTTCATAGTATAAATAAAAATTTATATGTAACCAAGAGATAGCTTTAGTAAGCAAAATATACATATATTACTATAAAATGTATTCCGTTTAAATAATTTACAATGTAACCTCGAGTTTTAATTTATGTTTTGCATAATTTCACTTTTATTGATGGGAACATAACGAACTCCTTACGATGAT
>DVQP01001607.1:0-14927 GCA_018231745.1 Danaus eresimus
CGGGATTATGTAGTTTTAAAGTAATAAAAAATCGCGTAGTAAATCCGAAATATATAACTTTTATTAAAATGACTCGCGAAAATCTAAGATCTCATTATTATTAATCATCATCAAACTAAAAGACTTTAAAAATTAAGATTAGACCAATGGAGTAAATAAAATTAGGTAATAATTTTACCGACGTATTTTTAGGCTCGTTTCTCTCACTTGTAAGCGGAGTATGTATTTTAATTATTCAAGGGATGTGGTTGAATCTGTAAATATTTTGAAGCGACCGTCTAAATGACTCTGTACGTTACGTTTGTATAAACTTTTTACATCACTTGATCTCATTAAGCTGTCATCATTCTAATTTTAAATTTAAAGTGTTGTTATGTAAAATTTCTATAAAATTTAAGTGGTTTTTCGGATAAAAACATCAATACATATTTCTTCAATTATTTAGTATTCATAGCAAAATATTAGTTTATTATAGCAGTAGAGAGACTCCCATTTAATTTAAGTAAATAATTTAAATATACAAACATCACAAACGAGGATATACTCGTAACTGTCTTTGTTGCCCTATGGATAGAATAATTTTGGACTAATTTTCTTTTAAAATAGATAATAATTCAGAAAGACAAGACTTTTTAATAATATTTATGAAGGTATTTATGTAAAAATCTATCTATAGTCTATTTTGCAATTAAACATATCTCTGAAAATACTGAAAGGAAGTAAACAAGCTGTTATTGTGGTAAAAAAGCATGTAGTATATGGCAATAATTTGAATATTTCACCAAATTATTCCAATGGATTCCCCGTACTGATGCCGGGTCCATCGCATTTTAAGGAGAGGAGCTACAACAGTGCCTTGCACTTGCGACCCAGGTGTAGGTTTAAGGGACCCTCCCTAACGCGGGTTAAATGCTCACTTCCACCGTCCCAGCTTCTCTCTCTGTCAAACTACAATATACTATATAAACTTAAAATGAATATATAATGAAATGTGGAAGGAATATTTGATAAAGAGATCAAGAAAGGAATCTGTTATGAAGTCTAACAAGGTCAGCCTCTTCATTTCTCATAGTGTTCTGACTGTGAACTAAACAAGAAACTAATTTTTACAACTCTCAGGACTAGCTCGGTGAAGGCTAAAACCAACAAAATTAAATATCCTATAAAAACAATATGTTATAGCCAACTAAATAAAAACGGAGTGTCAGAAAATATTCACCACGTATTGCTATAAGTTGTTATTGAAAAAACGTGATGACTGAAAATAACATAAAGATAACAGATATAGAAGCTTCTAATTACGTTTTGTCGAGAGGTAACACAAAAATTGCAAAAGATATTTAACAATGTTGCAATGCAACAAAAATATACGACGTCGATGTTTTTTGTGCTTCAATACAGGACTGAAGGACAAAAAAACCAAATTATGTAACATGAAATATAAAATAAAGATTACAATAGCTTCATCCATAACTTCGATACGTATATATCCTGCTATAAACATGCCTCTATCTCGTCATCTGCAGGACAATTTCATCTCTCAAGGATTTCCAGGCCATTCGCAATAGCCATCCACTTCCAGTGGATTCCAGCTTGAACGCATTATTAGATTTCTATAGGTAAAAGAATTTAAAAGAACCTTATATTATTTTATTCAATAAACGTATGTACTTCTATGTATAACACATAAGAGCATTAAACCATACATTTTAACGATATTACACAGCAATTAATTCCATCAACACTCACATAACCGAACAAATTTAATATGAATCGTATAAAATTTAATGCGACCCGCGAATCGATTTGATTTTTGATTGCATTGTTAACTCGATCGTATACGGAATGATAACCCGGTTAATTCGCTCAACAAACAAATCGTTGAAACAAGACTTGTCTGAATTCTGCCAGTCGCCAAAACCTTTCATTTGGGTACAAATATCCTTCAGCAAATATTAATTTCGTTATCGGACATTCACTAATAGAAGTTCCGTTCTGATATCGTGTGTTCGGGCTGTATTATATCCATATAAAATTACAACATCAAAGAACATCAAAGATATATATTTCATTCAAAGTATTCTACATCTCAATATGTAATAAAAAGTATGATGACTTCCACCGAAATTATCCTCAGAGCAAGCAAATTTACGCATCGGATTATAAAGTAATTTCAGGTGTGAGAAAAATCGTTACTCGTTTCGAAATACGGGACTAGTGGTGATTTTTATCATTTATAATTTCCAAAATTTTTTAATCCATCTAATCGTGATGGATAAAAGATTAATAGTATATATAATGGATTTATGTTGTAACTGTACTAAAGAGGTAATATATATCCGTTAGTAAACACGAAACTCACCATTGATAATGATTCAGGATCTATTGTTTTGGAATAAAACCTCATTACGTGGGTTCACGTTAAATGTTAAATTCTCTCCTCTTAGTACCGTCTAACCTATAGATTGGCTTTCAAATCAAACACTTCGACATAATTGGATTAAAAATAAAAAAAAACAAAAAATACATGTAATGAAAATTGACAGTCCTAATAGGTAATTCAAAATAGGTCACAAGATACAAATACACGTAATACATAGGTTTATGTAGCATTACTATAGATATATATATACATATATCTATATATATATATATATAAGTTAAAAATATGCGCTACAAATAATAAGAAAGAATGTAATCGTATCAATATCTGGTGACTAACAGAAAATAAAATAAACTTGCAGTTTGAGGGACTTAAGACTGGCAACTTTTGACAACTATCTTTAGTTTTCAACTTATAAAGATAGCAAAATACTTATAATATATTTATCATCTGATAATGTCTTTAAATATTTCGTAAGTAATATTTATTAATTTATGAGAAGTGTTTTTGATTGCGCGGGAATATTTGATGCTTTCCTATAATGGTTCATAATTCAATATGGCCGTTTATGTCATTTAGATGTTAGGTCTATTGTTGAACTTTTTTATGTATATTTTGTTTCACGCTATAACCATGTTCATCCGCCCACAACATTGTGTTGCGAGGTGATTAACTGTTTTGTATATTACCATTTCTGTTTTCGAGGAAGGATCAGTTTTCAAATGTATTTATCTCAAACGTCTCTTCCACATTTTTTGGTATCCAAAGATATTTAAATTATAATTTATTGAAATAATTAAGCTATTATATCCCTTGAGTTTATATTTGTCGAATGATTTATCGTAGTCAGCACTCTTCAATAAAATTCTTTATTGAATATAGTGGAATTAATTTTAAAATACCATTGACGGATGAATGCATTCTAGCAAATACAGTAGGCATAGTAGATAATCCGTTTGCTAATACTCTCAGCATTTATAAGTTGGCTTTTAGTTACTTAATCGGTTGGTTTTTTCTTGAAAAATATCATTTTACTCCTTATATCCATTGATACGTTTAGTGTCTATATGTCTTATAATTAATCTATTATTTTTATGTACAAATATGTACTAAAAGGCTGTAAAGTTACATGAGTTGATTAATCGTTGATAGTATATTGAAGACATTACGTTTTCATAATTAATGAATTCTATTTAGGTTATACATAATTTAAGTCGTCGTGGCCTGGAGGTTAAAGGCCCGCCTCTCATGCATGAAGGCGCGGGTTCGAAACCTGGCAAGTACCGATGTGATGCTTCCTAGTCATATGTTATTTCTTAAAGTATTTGGACACTATTGACAGACGGTGAAAGAAAACATCGTGTGGAAACCTGGACTTATAATTTCAAATTATAAGTTTGAAATTGCCAACCCGTCTTGAGAAAGCGCTGTGAATAATGCTCAAACCTTCTCCATGTGAGAAGAGGCCTTTGCTCAGCAGTTGGCTCTGATAGGCTGATGATGATGAAGATGATAATTCAGGTTATATACATAACTACCCTGAACGGTAAAGAATAAGTCTTAAGCAGTAAGCCATAAGGGTCTTTTTACATTTTTACTCTAAGAAGATTTCTTGAACTGTTTGTATGAGACTTTAAAACTTTGTCAATGATTGAGTTTAACTTCATTATACCCGAATAGATATAAAATATTATACGAACATATCGTAAATTATAATTTGTATATAACTGAGAGCTGTCTTTGTCCGACGCTGTCAATATGTTGACACCAAATATTTCTGGCGCACAAACACCAAGCGGTGACAAAAAGATACATCTCAGCCGGAGTTAGTATATTTTCCTCTGATTGTATATCGGTTTTTTCCCCAAAAAAAAAAAGTAATTTTCTTTCCCCACCTGATGTTATTATATACAGAGAGCAAGCAAAACATTATGTCTCCGAATAACAATGATTACTGATAGAATTTGATCTTGCTTATAATTAATTGTTATAACAAAAAAATTCTATATATTACTTTATGAATATAATTTTTTTTATTTTATTTTTGAAACAAAACAATATAATGTTTTTGGTAAACACAACATTGTTGTATAAAAGTTAAAAGGCTCGTGACGGAATATATAAATAACTCGCTTCACAAGTTTATCTACATTGCTGTGCATAGTACATTCTCTGATAACAGAAATACAAACATTTGATTTTCGCTAATATTTAATGTACAAAGTGTATCCACATTACGAACTTTGTATTTTCCATTTGAGTGCGTCAATAAATAACATCCTACTTATATTTTAAATGTGAAAGCTTGTTTGTATCTGCGGATTACGCTGTGGATTTTGATAAAACTCTTCAGTGATGTAGTTTAGATTTGTGACTTAACAAATCGAGTTTAATATATACTAAAATATTAAGCAGTTCCCGCGGGATTATGGTATGACAGTTCTATGTTGTATGAAGTCATGTGTCATAAAATAGATATAATTTTAATACACTTTATTAATTTATAATACAATTGCGAAAACTTCTACAACAAAAACTTCCACTGAATTTTGCAGTTAAAAGACAATTAAAAACAATTTAGACTACAACGCCTGTTGTCAAAGTTACTATTTAGTTAAAAATTTCGTTGCTGATCTTACTGAAACGATTGCAGAATAAGTTGAACATTTCGAAGGTGCTATTCACTATCACATAACAAATATTAATTACCAGAATATATATCAATGATATATACAGAGCACTAATTTCATAGTAAATTTACAATTCAAAGTATCAGTGTACAAAACAATAAAATTGAAACCCTTAAAAATATGCGAATCGAGTGACCCAGATGCCGGCGGTTGGACGCAGGCCAAAATGTGTTATCAACTGTGAAGAGAAATAATAGAGTTTCCAATTTTTTTAATTATCTTGACTTTGATGGCGGAGCGCTGCGGTGCATTCATAATAACAATACATCCTTGACACACTTACATAACTAACCTGGCCCTTCAGATGTACAAGCTCGAGCCGATTGCTTTATTGCCATTGTAACGTACATTCGATATGATTTTCATTAATTCTTTCATATTAACCGTTTTAAATTATAAAACTATAGTGTTATCTTTATTTCATATTTTAGTTAACAACGAACTCCATTAAACTGGTTCGCTGGTCTTAAGAATGCAGCGTCTCATTTTTGTTGTTTGCAAGACAAGTTGTTTCGCTTCAATATTTTGTTTTTGCAACACTTTGCCAGTTCGTGCGTTCGGTTTAAGTGTCGACGTTCCGACTTGTTTGTGATATAATATAAAGGAACGCATTCAGAATACAGAATGTTAAATTACGTGGGATTCTTTAAATTCATCGAATTATAATTTATACTGTTAGTTATTTATGTTTTCGAACAAATTTTAGTTAACAGAAAGACATTGTAACGGGTTAAATTAAATTTTACGTAACGGTATGCGATTTAAATAATTATGATATTATCTCGATTAACTCCTTTTGAATGAATAATGAGAATTGTCGGCCATTCGTTTGGAACCTTCATCTTTATGAGAGTTTTATCTTATTTTAATGTAACTTCGTAAAAAAATTACGTTATCATTTATAACAGAAAAATTCTTTTGTTACTTAACGAAGATTAATAAATTAGAAATCAATACTCATGATTCGTTTTTGTACTGAATAAGAATTATTTGAAAAATCTTATTTTTTCCAAATTTTTACTGCATAACCTTCGTTCGCTGATGTACAGACCACAATTTCAATATCTTCACCAACGTGCACATAATTTAGAAGTTTAAATCTCTGTGTAAGTGAATGCCAAACGGTCCCACTTTCAAAGACAGTGGTATTCTTTGTAAGGCATGTTCCAGGAAAATCGGAGCGTGAGGCAAAAGTACTTTTTGGTTCAGAGCTGGTTTTTTAATAATGGAAATTTTATTTTCACACTAACTTTCGTCGGCGTGTGTGTTGAGCGTCGTGCCAACAGTATATCTTGCTTTTTGGCAATCACATTCCATTTCACCCAAAGGTCATATATCTATATCAGATTAATTAAAGTAATACAAAGACGTCATAACTTTTATTTGTGGTATTATTAAATTTCTATATTATCCATAAAAATAAATAAAATAAGAGTGTCTGTTTGTAATACAGAAATAAAGGTTTTTTACTGCACGCATACGAATATGTATACTGTACATACACCATAGTAATATTTTTTACAATATTTGTTTGTCGGTTTGTTTCGGCTAATCTCTGAAGTGGCTGGAGCGATTTTTATAGGACTTTTATTGAGTATCTTAGGGTACTTTTTTTCAAGACCCGGAATCCCTGCCTCGAAATTATAACGCGAGTGTTAGGCAGGTCTCATAGGGAGCTTAAAAAAATTCATTGCTTCCTACTATTTGTCTTACTCAGACGGAGACGCGGGTAGCGGCTAGTAAAAAATATAGAAACTTTAAATTTATACAATAACTTACTTTTGTAGTGAGTATTTTGGCGTCAATATAACTTGTGTATGATAAAATTGTACAGTTTTTAAAAGTAGCTGTTTTTGTTATAACTAAATTGAATGTATTTCACATAGAAAATACATTTTTCCTCGTTTTTATAAAGAGCGTTCGCTGTCTATACCAATGCACCTTTTGTTTTGTCTATAACAAATAATTGGTTGGAATTTTAAAAAAGCATTAAAACAATTATAAATTATCAATTTACTTCACAAGCCTATATCATTTACTACTGATTAATCTTTTGACAGACAAAATTAAAATTTGTATATTTTAATCTATGGAATTACGGTAAATTATAGCCTTCCAACAAAAGACATCTCTGTTCCCTTTAAGTATTAAAGAACACGCATTCAAATAAAATATATAATTCGTGTTTGTCAACCAATTTCTAAATAAAAATAATGTATTCGATGAGTACATATTCAATTTGTAACAGATTAGGTAATAATTAAGTACAAACAATAATACCGAATAAATATTGAGCTCACTAAATAGTAAACTCATTAGGAAAACAACATGGCGGAAACTTTTGTGTAGCGTAAATGTTCACGCATGACAACGCACAGATTAAATTAAATTTAGCACATAGGCTCAGTTTCTTAGGTTTTAGAAATTATAATGTGAAATATTACTGAAACTAGTTTATAATGGTATATAAATTTTTGACTCTGTTTAACGGACAGAGTACGAATGCGTGACACAAAATGTGTTATCTGTGGGAGAGAAAAAAAGGCAAACCCTTGAATTACTTTCGGTACACAGATTAAACACAACCTGGAATAATACATGGCTGCATACGAATTTAAAATGCGCGGGGACGTGTGAAACTTAGTAAAGCGTAAAATGAAAATAGATAATGTTACCTCTGAGCGTTTTTGTCGTCTCCTTTGTGTGTAAGAAACTGGTATCGGATGACGCCTTTTTAATAATGGCAGTATTAAAATATATTGCGTTACCTACAATGCGGTATAAAAGTTCCATTTTACGCAAAGTTTACGCCATCTGGAAATAGACTTCATCGAGTTACAAATGCGTATATTTACACTACGGTATCTGGTAACATTTTGACACATTTTTATTGAATAAACAAAAAGATAGTGTAGTCTCGACCTATATATTTATCAAATTAATAACTGACGTATTTTTTATATAAATTTCTATATAATCTTTCGTTGTTTGTCCTAAAATTTCTCTCACATGAAAGTCATAAAGGAATAAATAAATGTCTTCCAAACGCAAAATTTTCTTATAAACTGCTCCAACTACAATCAACAATATATAAGTTTGATAAAATATTTTTAATCTCAACAGATTTTAAACATTATATTTTATTCGGTCCTTACAAATTTAAACCGCTAAAAGAGTCCAAGTTTCTATTTAAAGTAAACATGTAAATTATTGATCAAACTCGTTAAAATTAATAGTGTTTTATTAATGAAGAGACATCTATCCAGATCGATCTCTGACACGCATTGCAGGTTGTATTGATTAATCTTATCAACGCGATAAAAACATTATCCAGTTGAATCTACATGAGATATGTTTATATTTCATAACTTTGTTCGTAATATATTATTCTATATGTAAATATATATTTCTATATGTTACTTTGAAATACATTCCGAAAGATTCATTACGATTTTGGCTTCACATCACATGATATTAATTGTATGATGCTGTACTTAAGCAATGAGATGTAGTTAAACTATTTATAGTATTTTTAGGTAAAGGACTAAATATATATATATAACTGTCAGCTCTCATGTAATGTAAGCAAAATTATTGCGTTTTATTTTTGTGCGAGAAAAACTAATGTTTTATGAAGGAAATATATTTCGTCTTGTTTAAACTAAGATTCGATGGAATTTTATGGGTTAGTAAGATCCGTCTAAAAGTTAGGAATTATATGGAATTGAATATAAAGCACTCTCGCTAACGTAACGTCATTAAATGTTGTGCATAAATAATGATATCCTTATATCATCGAATAAATTATATATACATATTAATTATACGAAAAAATAAATAACGTATTCTTAATTTATTTCGTCAATCTATCGCATGTTGCATTACATTGCACGACCGACGAGTACAGGGAGTAAAAGTTGCTTGGCGGAACTTGGCGGAACAGCCAAAGCCAATATCGCGTTAGCTAAACCGCTTACATCCTTACACATTCTCGAAAGTACTCATGCCAAAGTGTTGCTGTGCTCAGTATCAAAAATTTAAATATATATGACATATTTTCTCTTATTTATTTTTCATTATCATTCCTATTATTTATAAAATAATTTGCCCTAAACCAATTAATTTTGTTAAACATTTTCAATAACGTCTGTTATCAGAATAAAAAACTCCTTGCTTACATCATATCACTTCATTTTTTTTTATTGTTAAATAGATTGTTAGATTATTTGTGTTATTAATGAATTGAAATGATTTTTATTGTGTTGTTGTTATAATGTTTTTATTGTTTCTTTTTCTATAGTACATCACACTTAAGTAACAAAAACCCGTCGAGTTTCGGAGCAAATTATGTGGAATTTAGTAATGTATAAAATATATTTTAGTCCCAAAGCACTTAATTGGGCTAGACCTCTAATCAGCAAGGAAAATAGGCTTTGTCCAAAGCAATTAGATTCGGTACAGCTCGATCAATTGTAGATAATACATTATTTCGAACGAGGAAAGAACATAACGTACAAACCTTACATATAAATAGTTTATATTATATAAGGTACAAATTATGTATTTTTAATTCGCAAAAAATTAAATGATGGCGATTCCGTATATGAAACAGCTCTTTAACATCCATGCTCACATAAACGTGATCTTATCAATCTTATATATCTACGTAAACCTTCAGAAAGTGTATATTAATATATAAAACAAATTATTACATGTTAATTAACATATTATTGAATTCAAAGAGCTAATTGTTTAAGCTACAGATAGATCTATTTGTCTATTAAAAGACGCTTAGTTCTTTAGATTAGTAAAACGACTATAATTCATTTATGATGATAGATATAGATTTTTACCATGATTGGATTCGTATGTACCGGTGTCAGGTGGTATGAAATTATATACAGTAATCAACCGATCCTTATTTAAACAGTTAGTAATATTTTTTTAGTTAAAAATAACCTTTCAATTAAACACCGTGGTATCAAACGAAACTGATATTTAATGTAACAAGTAATTTTATTTATTTCAATAAATATATTCGTTTCGCCAAAGGATAATATTTAAGATTTAACTTTAAAATCGTGGTGGCCTAGAGGTTAAAGACCCGCCTCTCGTTCATGACAGCGCGGGTTCGAAACCTGGCAAGTACCAATGTGGTTTTTCAGTCATTTATACTTTCTAAGAGTATTTAGACACCACTGACAGACGGTGAAGGTAAACATCGTGTGGAAACCTAGACTTATAATAACAAATTATAAGTTTGAAATCACCAACCCGTCTTGAGCAAGCGTGGTGATTAATGCACAAACCTTCTCTATGTGAGAAGAAGCGTTTGCTCCGCAGTGGGCTCTGATAGGCTTATGATGATGAGCTTTAAAATACATGCCATCTTGTTCATTCAATTCACTTTCTTAAAATTAACCGTTTTCGAGATTAATATTTTTTGATTTGAATAAACAAACAGAATATTTATGTATTTCCTTATTATTTGTCTGATTTATTTATAGATAAAATAATGAAGATATTATATATATGTAAAAATATTGGATACGGGTCACTTATTATCGACTATTAAAGATGTAATATAAATTCTTGTTGTTATGAAAAAAATACGACGCGTCGTAATGGCATAGTCGGGTAATGCATAGAGCGTTCGCCATTAAGCTCTGTCTACACGTTCTCTCGATGTAGAGTTGAAAAAACTTAATAAAAAATCTTTTAAAATGGCTTAATTACATATCGTAATATATATTTTATTGTTCCATTAGAAAGCGTTTATACACAACGGTAATGTGTTGAAAGTTATCCGCATGGTAAAGTATATGGAAGTAAAGAAATACATCGTTGTTAAACATTTGACAATGTGTTTTCAGTTAAATTGATAGTTAGGTTAATTATTGAGTAATATTAACAGAAACTAGTAAAAGTATAAATAGTTTAATCTGATTATTGATTTAAATGTAAAAAGGAAGTGTCAGGTAATTGTGTTAAATAATTTTGTTTATTCAATCATTACTTACACAAACTCAATGTTCAAATAATTTTTTACGTGGCGTGTCTGATGCATCGGTTTTTATTTACTTTTCCGCTTACAGGTGAAGTAGGCTCTGGGGAGTTTGAATTTTTAAATCGTCTGACTCTTCCGTGTACATTATTCGTATATGAAGACACGGAATCATATTTTTTACCACATTTTAGTTAAAAAAATACATGTTTTGTTATTGAGAAAAAAAAATATCGGTGAGTAGAATTTTTTTATTACTTTCATAATATTCACATATCAATAGTTTAGAAATATACAAATAAGTTGTCAGAGACCTAGGCATTTACAGCCTTATATTAAATCGTGAATTAATTATATCGTACTTTAGCTTATTGAGATTGAAATTCGCATACAAATAGTCTAAATACTTACAAATCATGCAATCATGATGCAAAGCTATGACGATCGTGACAGGTGTTAGTCGTTCATTTTTTTTGAAGAGTGAACCCGTGGGATTTTGAAGAGTGAACCCGTGATTCCACAAAAGGATTGCCTTTATTATATATAGATCCAGTTATGCATTTATTTAATGATGTAAAATAGTTAGGAATCAGATAGGTCCATAATAATTACTGGTAGCGTAACTATTCTCAAGAGATCCCAATATAATTTGAGGAGATATAACAGAAATAAAATTCCATTTTTTTTTCCTTTGGAATCACAAGGTTCTTTAAATGGGCAATCACATTAAGAACTCACACATTTTATGATATTATCAGATTTAGTACGAAAACCTTATTGAATTCATTGAATACGTCACTACTAAAATAAATACAATTTGCTTTATTCCACTTTATTAACAAAAATATTCAGCTAAAGACAGTACATTTTCGACATCAAACATTTAATGAGTAAATAACTTTTCTGTTCCAACATGTTTACTATTTTACAAACATTGATATTTTTTGTTGACCTTTTCATTTTGTATGACTTCCTTTATACATACAAACACGCGCATATGTGTGTGTGTGCGTGTTTTTACATATAAAGGAAGTCATACAATACACATATATATATATATATATATATGTATATATATGTGTGTGTGTATGTGTGTGTGTGTGTGTGTGTTTTTATACATATATTGATTGTTTTGACAACCAGTTTCATTATAAATGTTATTTTTAAATTTATTTTTATTGTACATAAACGTTGCACTGAAAACCTTTATACCGTTGTAACACTAAAATCGATTCCTTTAAATGAAACCCTCACAAACGTATGTATTTAAAAATGCAGAAATGTTGATAAAAATATATTAAATATTTAAGTTGAATTTAACTTTAATATTTTATATATTTCAATATTTTATATATTTTAATGTATTAACACCAATTAAGGCGACCTCGACACCTTGAAGACAATGTCATTAGTTTGCACACAAGTTCATGATAAGGAGACAATTAGTTTGCCTACATTACTTACAGTAAAACCGAGGGGAGTCCCAGTTATTAGCACATTAAACCATCGTATGAATAATTTATATGTAAAGCGGCTTGCACATGAATCACATTTGGGTGCACATTTTAATTTTCATGTTAGTTTGAATCTTTTGTCAAAAAGTCCTTATATTTAAAGTACTGGCCATAGTTTTTGTGGTTTCTCTGAAATACATAAGCAATATATTAAAAAAAATTTGATTTATGATGGCTTCTATATTTCCATGGGTACCAAATAAAGAAATGTCTTTTTCTTTCCCTGTAATTCTGAGACTGAATTTTTTTATTTGAAATCTTCCTGTAAATATGCTTATGTTACAAAAAATATACATGATATTTGCTACGAGTATTCATACTTGCACTCCGAGATTGAAAGACCAAAGATCGCGGGACTCGTAATTGCAATAAAAAACAAAAAAAAAGAAAATAATAGGGCTTTTGTTTTTCTTATTTTTTCCATATAACTGTGAAAAGTCTCTAAAAAGTTTCCATTCTATTGCAAACGTACAAATAAGCGAAAAAGTAGCGTATTATTGTCATTATATTATTCTGAATCCAAATCTTGATTCGCTCTAGTATGTTATTTGTTTGAATCAACTCGACTGTCGTATTTTGCTACCTATTCTTATCGTAACAAGAGATTGGCTCTTTAAAATAGCTCCCATAGACGTGTCCTAGAATCTGATTATATTCTTTACTCCAAAAAAAACTTCGAATGTTCCTACAAAATATAGACGGATTTTAAACTAAACAGTTTTATTGCAGTGTGTTATTTTCAAAACACTTCCATCAGTTAAACTCCGCTCTTCAAACGAAGGCAACATAGTCAAAATTGCTACTTAGATTTAAGGTTATATTTTTTTTATTTTTTTTTTTTACTTCATTGCTCATTTTTTCGTAAACAATAAAGACTATTACATTCTATCCTGTCTTTGAGTTCGCTGACTAAACATTAAGGGCGGAAGTGGGGTTTGACCCACTTTGAAATTCCTTGCTGTAACAAGTGTAACATTCTCCGTACATGACACAAGCACTTTAGTTAATGTTTCATTAATAGAAACTAAAGCATGCATTTTTACTGATGTCTAATAGAAAAGTTTACTCAAATAGCGTGACGTCTATATATTAATAGAATTAAAGCCGACATATTATAACGGAAACAAATCTGCATATGAAAAATATAGGTAACATGTGGAACTTAAGTAACGTAAACAAATTGCTTTGTTTGATATGTAAAACCTTATAAATTATAAATAAATAGGGTTACAATCATAAAATAAAAAAAACAGAACCGGGTGATATTTATTATATTAAGAAAAAATATCCATATTCTACAATCAACACCAACAGATTCTGCAAGGATACTATCACATCGTGGGACATAAAGATAATTATAATAAAACCATCGTCTTAAATGGTTTGTGACGACGCATTAGATTGATAACGAATGTGTTGAAGATAAGCGCATTTTGGTATCATATCCTATACTAATATTTACTTATCTAATACCTGTCTTGTTAGAGTTCGCTGGCTACACATTAGGGACGGAAGAGGGGTCTGACCTACTTTGAAATTCCTTGCGGTAATAACTATAACATATTCCGAACACGCCACTGATTCCCGTTTAATGTTTCATTCATAAAAATAATGCATTTTTATCAACATTATACAAAACACTCGATAGGTTATCATAGAATGGTATTTGGTAGTATAGGAAAAACTTTGAATAAAGGAAACTTTGAATAAACCTCTTTAAAATATACATAAAGGTATAGATTAAACATTGTAAGAAATTGTAACAGACTATAAAACTTCGGCTGTATAATATAAAGCTTCGACTTATTATCCTTACACAATTACAAACCCTCGACACGTAAACTTACTTCAAAAACTTTATAACAAAGTTCTTCAAGGTGAGCTGATTAATTAAACAAGAGAGCTATAAATTCTTAGTTCCAAAGGAACCTGAACTCGTATGTAAAGCGTGTTAAAATGTAGCTTATTACAGAGACATTTTAGCGGACAACTTAACAGATAGCTCGGTTTGGAAACTAACATAGCTCGCAATTGTTAACAAGCTGAAAGCAGGCCACGGTATCATGATCTATTAGACTGGTTTCAAGGCTTTGTTTTTGGCAAGCAAATATTCCATCTGCACGTTATAATTATAGATTTTTGAAGTTAAAGAGAGAATTGTCACCTCTTAGCAACGCTCTTCATTAAAACTTTTAAGCATTCGTATTATTTTCAACAAAATAACTGAATTTATTTTGCGAAGGAAATATATACATATATTAGTTTAACATAGAATTTTATACAAGTCTCCTATAAAAAGTATAATTACACACACACACATATACATATATATATAA